>VDFB02028895.1:0-52145 GCA_007258455.2 Sequoia sempervirens
AGAAATAAAGATTCGTCGAAATCTTTGGGTTGAAAAATATAGAAAACCTAGTGCTCCTTATGTATGGACAAAGGAACAATGTGCACAATTCTTACAGTTGATGTCTCAAACTCACTTCCCCACTAGATATGTAAGTAATAGCATTAGAAGCCAAACTGACATTGATAGCTTAAGAGGCCTCAAGACCCATGACTATCATGTCATAATAGAGAATATTTTACCTATTGTGGTAAATATATTGAGTTTGGCAAAGGGGCCAAGATTGGAAATTATAAGGTTGGGCCTAATATTGAAGAGAATGAGCTTACATGTATTAGATCCTTCGAACTTTGATAGTTTGAGGGAGGAGGTTGTTGAAGTCCTTTGTCTCTTGGAACGAGAATTTCCACCAACAATCTTTAACATTTCTATGCATCTTTTGATACATCTACAATATGAACTAGAGCATTGTGGCCCAGTAAGAACGAGATGGATGTATCCTATAGAACAATATATGAAGGTTTTGAAAAAAATTGTTCGTACTAGGGCAAAACTAGAAGGCAGCATGTCTGAGGGATATTCAATGCAAGAGGCCATGGGATTTTGAACAGAATATATGAAGGATTTTAAAAATGTCAATTGACGTGTATGGGATGATGATGAAGATGAGAGAGTTGCAGGTGAAGTATTAGAAGGCAATGGATGTCGCTTCAAGCTATCATATCAAGAAAGAAGTGTAATACATGCCTTTATTCTTCAAAACACATCTTCATTCGATAAGTGGCGTAGGTTAAAAAAATTACACAATAATTTATTTACTCAATTGCATTTACACATTTATATTATTAATCTTACTATTTTTACATCATTATTCTATGTAGAAAACATGAAGAAGAGAATCAAGCTTGGATGCAACATCGACCTCAAAAGCGCAGATGTCATGATTTGATTAGAGGTGATTTTTTTCCAAAATTTGAAGAATGGATTACTAATGCAATCAGTGATGCAAAAGAAGAAGGTCAAGATATAACAACAGAGGAAAGTGAGCTTTCACAACCTCCACATTTATGGGCTATGTGTTTTAGTGGAATGTGGGCCTATGGTAGTCATTTAAGAGTGGAAGAAAAAGACAAAGGAAAGACAAATTGTGATTGTGTTGTTAGTGCTGAATTTCTTCATGAAATTGAGAAGAAATTTTATGTTGGATTCATCCAAGAAATTATTCAAGTGGATTTTGGTGAAAATAGTCCTATATTATTAAAATGTAAGTGGATCCAACCATCCGCACTGCAATTTGATGAGTATGGATTTGTACGTGCAAATACACGACAATTGTTTTCAGAGACAGATGAGCCGTATGTTTCCCCTCTTCAAATTAACCAATCATTTCTAATTGATGATGTAAGAAGCCCAGGTTGGTCATATGTCATTCAAACAGAGTCTCGTTCGAAATGGAAATTCATGGAATTTGTTGATGTAATGCTTGATGGGAAATATGTTAATTTACAAGAAACATTTGAAGAAGTGGATGAAGACAATGAGGGACTATTTAAAGAAGAGATTTTGATTACCAATGAAGAAATTGGAAGAGAGAATGTATTGCATGTCACAAATGAGGATGAGGAAGAAAATCAAGTAGATGCAGACATGAGTGATCAGGATTCTAATCTTCCTGGTAATGCAGATGATTATTGATGAGCCCCATTTTATGACCTTTTATTTAAGACTTTTATGTTGTTTTAAGACTGTTTTATGTTTTAAGGACATGGACCTTCAAACTAATACCTGTTTCAAAGCATTAATGTCAAAAAAAGTTGCTATATGAATGCAATATGAATTTGTTTTCATAGAAAAATGAGGATGCAATATGAATATGTTTTCATATATGAATGCAATATGAATATTTTTTCATATATAAATATTGTCTGCAATATGAATATGTTTTCATATATAAATGAGGATGCAATATGAATATGAATATGAATATGAATGCAATATGAATATGTATACCATCATTTCTTTAATTTGACAATGATCTTTTTCTTGACAGCTCCTCTGGATCATTGCTTCCACTATCATGACAAGATGTTATAACAATCCTTAACCATTGTACTTTGACTCACTGCTATGATTGTTATAATGCTTGTACTATTTTAACATATTTTGTGCAGGTACTGTGAGGCTACTTTTGAATGGAAAGAGCCAGATTCTCATGTTAAGTCAAGTGAAAATTTTATTTTGTTATTGTAAGGTTCAATATTTGATATATAATATATTAATATTCTCCTAACCTCTTTGAAAACTTGGCAGACTTGGCCTGATAAAATGCAATGAGTTGACACAACTCACACACAAGTCCCAGCCAAGTAATTGTCTGAAATTTGTGATTTCTTTTTATTGAAACTCATCAGAAACTTGACCCTTGACTTACATGTTTTGGGTGTGGACTCATCTGTAGAAAAAATGACTAAAACCCATGTGAATTTTTCATTTTTGCATTTCGTTTGTCCTTTGATTTCAACCAGTAGGTGAGGTATTTTGTAGCCAAGTGACAAAATACCTTGAAAGGAAGGTTTGGAAGTTAAAATATTTGAAAAGATTTGATAATGATGATATTCTTATCTTCAAATGTGTAATCATCATCATTTAGTCTAGTAAGTCCAATCTGATTCTTTAGCTTCATTGTTAGTTCTTTAAGTTTAAAGAATGAAAATTTGGTAAAAAATAGTGAGAGTTTGGTGCTGGAGAAAAGTTAAAAATATAGTGATTAAATATGAAAGATGGTGTGCGTGATGAAGTTCCATGTGGCTTTGCCCCTTGACTTCCATGAGGGATGCTGCCCCTCGACCCCTACAAGAGCTTCACTCCCAAACCCCAACTGTTGTCATCCCCTTGTCATCCCCAAATCCAGGCCCTTGGTTCCCTCATTCCAAGACTCTATGGAATGGTGTAAAATATTGATTTGAGAGTCATATAACATATGTAATTTTGAATTATAAAAAATTTGACAAGGTTTACACACATCTTGCACAACACTGTGGCTTCTTCCAACCATTTTAACATATTTTGTGCAGGTAAATATCTAGGTATAGTTCTTATTGGGTCTTTATTTGTTTACTTTACTAATCCATGTATAGCATTGCTAAAAGCCTATTTGTAGGATTTCTTTTAGAGACACACAGTTCTCACGAGTAATTTTTCTTCCAGGAACTGGTTTTTGGTTTTTAAATTTTTAATCTCTGAACAAATAATTTGGTATATATTTCAATTATAATTCAGGTCCTTGTTTCTTATATCTGAATATATGACATCCGTTTGAAGGCCTTCCATGCTATAATTATCATTCAATAGTTTCCACAAATGTTTTTACCTGGAAATATCTATTCAAGTGTGTATCACAGATTATACTAATGCTATAGTGAAAATTTAAAGCTACAAATAATGTTCTTTTCTCCATTTCTCACTAGTATATAGACCTACATGGACTATTGATAAATACTTGTTTGTGTGCCAGAGGATGGAGGGATTATCTAGGAAAAGTGTCAGTAGTGAAAAATATTGTAAATAGTTTTTTGAGAAAGATCTATTTGTTGGTTTGCAGCAGTGAAGTGTTGAGTTGCACGAAATTTATGTTGTATTAGTTGATATATTTTTTTGGCACTGCAAATCTTTTTTTATTCTCGTGGAGCTACATATTGTCCAACACAGTTTTGCTTGTCTTTGAAAGAAGAGTGTATTCTCTTTTTGTAAACTTGCAGTTCATGGAACTTGGAGTAGAATAATGTAAAAAATAATGAATAGAAATCTTCTGATGAAATATCTTTAATCCTTAGATGTTTAAACCATCACATATATCTTCAACTTGATGAACCCAAATGACTATGGAGTTTCAGACTTCTTGGACAAATTGGATCATATCACTTGACAAATAGTTATCTCAACCCATTTGGCTGCTTTCTTGATCAGCTGATCCCTGGATGACAAGCACATATTGGAAAAACCTTTTGAGAAGCCATATTTCCATAGCAAAGCTTCTACATTTGGTCCTGGTGCCAGCCAAGTCACCTAGAATGCCAATGGCTGCCATTATCACATTTTTATCTATCATCTTCATTGGAAAACCTTTGTAGTTAAGAAACTACCATGGCAAAGCTATTGCATTTTGTCTTGATGTGACAACCAAGTCATCTAGAATCCCATATGTAGTCTCTGTCATGTTCTCATTGCCCTTTTCTCGAAAATTTCACTTGAGGAATTGTATACCATGACATGTATAATGCATTAGCTACTCAGCTGTAGGTGAATTCTTTGAAACCTTGATATTGCTTCAAGAATTCAACTATGAGCTAAGCACCTTAAGCAAGCTGAGTTGCAAAGTAATGGAATCAAGCTATGGAGCTATATCAAATCCAGAAAATGCCAATTCACAGTTAGGATAATATTTGATAATGAGATTTGCAATATGTAGATATCCCAAGTGTTTGTGAGCTCTGCTACTTCAGATGAAGGAGGTGTCGATGTAAAGAAAGTCTTGGCATCTGCCTCACTCTGAGCCCATTCATCCCACAGAGACTTAGATATAACTGCTCATTGCCCACAAAGATCAGATTGTAAATTAAACAAAAGAACAAAGGAATGAAACCAAAAGACCAGGAACACCAAATTTAATGGTGAATCCACATCCAATGTGAAGGACTCCTTATTCCAATCCCAAGATTTGATGGATTGATTCAAATACATTGCTAAGCTTTTTATGCAACTGGCATTTCTGCAGGGAACCATTATTTAATATCCATTGATTGAAATACCCACAACATCTAATGACTATTGTTGTTTGCAGTGCTTTAGACTTCCTACGTTTTTTAATGACTGTTCATTAAAACTGAGACCTCATAAACTTGTATTTATGCAATTTATGTTACGGTTAATTATCTTTGTATCAAGTTGCTAATTTATACATTATTGTTTTTTTGGACATCAGGAAATGAGGAAAAAGAATTTAAGGCGCAAATTAGATGATAGTGATCATAATGCTGAAATTCCAATGACAGATTATGAGCGCTTTCATGAAGAATGTGTGGCCAAGAATAATGAATATTTATCGCATCTTGGTTTGACAAATAGGCAAGTTGTAAATCCACTAAGTAGTATATTATTGATTTAATACCGTTTAATGAAATTTTATAGGCAAGAGCTTTATGTATATAAGACATGATATGATATTTTTTTTATTTTACAGGCAAGAAAAAGAGTGCAGAGAAAATGTAGAGAAAAAACAAAAAGAAAGTAAAGATATAGTGCTGCCAGCTCGTAGAAGCCAACACATAAAGGATGTGTTTGAAGTGAAATATGGGGAGACTAGTACTAATCTACCTACTCATGCCACACTTGATATGGCCAAGGAGCATGAAGTTTCGGTTAATGAAAGTCACGAAGAGAGTCTACTTGCATCTGATGTGCCTCAAAGTGCACCTGTTGCATCTACAAATTTTGATGGAATTAGTGGATCAGCTAGAAATATTGGTAGTGGTTCAATAGAAGATGTGTCTTCTTTTGTTAAAAGACAAAGATTGAGTCAAGATTTATACAGATCTATAGAGAGGAATGCAAAAGAAAGAATATTAGAAGGGAAGAAGCCATTCTTGGTTGAGGTATCAAGAGATGGTGAACCCATTGGGAAAAATGCTACAAGGTGGGCCTTCGAGTTGGGCGTAAGATGTAGGGCCCATTTGGATATTTGCAAATCAAATTTTGCACAACAAGATCCACAAAATGTGGAATATGTTATACAAAAAATGGAAAATTCCTTTGACACTATTGGTGGACAAATCTCCATAAAATATTACAAGCACAAGATGAGACTTCTGATGAACAATTTTAGATACAATTGTAGAAAAATAATCATGGAGGGAAATGAGAGGTTAGACTCCACTCTATCTCCCAAACAGTGGGAGGCATTGAAGGAAAGTATGCGTTCTGAAGAATATTTGACAAAGAGTAATAGAGGGAAGAGAGCAAGAGATAATGTGAGGACTGAATATACATTTGGCCGAGGCGGGTTGCAGGCCAAAATTGACAAATTTGGAGTAAGTGTATGGATTTTTGGTTCTATTTACATCATGTTATTTAATTCAATTTTTTATTGAACTGACTATATGTTGAAATTGACATTGTTTTTTAGGTGGAAAACAATAATAGCGAAGCAAAAGTAGAAGATATTGTCAATTATATGGCAACACTAGATCGTACTAAATCTAAGAGTAGTATGAATTGGAAATCTAGTTCATCAACATAGATTTCACAGCCATTTGTTGAACGCCCAGTAAGAGCCTCTCCAAATCATGTCAACTCAAATGAAGAGTACCAACATTTAATGAGTTGCTTACATGGTCTCACCGAGAAAGTTTCACAGTTGGCTGCCTCTGTTAAGCCTATAGTTTTTGCATGGAATGACCATAATTCCATAGATTTAGATCAGGTAAGAGGCTATTCCTCAATATTTTGATTCTCAACTATATCATTTTTTTGCATACTCTTTCTCTATTGTTGTTTTTTCTTTATTGAGCTCTTCATAATTGTCTTACTCTATATGTTTTTATAGTTGCAAAACAATTATATGAAAGCAGAACGAAAAGGAAAAGACCTTGTCAATAGAGCTCTCAACAAAGCTACACAACTTCAAGACAATGTTGACAGTGATTATGCTGAATTCAAGGAGTATGTGCATGATATTGAGGTGAGTGCTATGAAACCTTTAGATTAATTTTTAATTTTGGCTGCTTTGGGTTTGAGCATAGGTCACAACCAGGATTGTATATCAGATTCATTTATGATTGCTTTTAAATCTAAAATGTTTGGTATGTGAAATGAGTGCATTTTAAGCATCTGAAATATTGTTTTTTGGTTCTGGTATTTTCCTTGGTTGCTTATAAATGATAGGGAAAAAACTTTGGTTGCTTATAAATGATAGGGAGACACCTTTAGGCAAAACAATTTTAGGGAAACATGTACTTAAAGCTGTAGCACTTGAACATAGAAATGTGTAAAAGTTTAAATAACCCCCTGATTCTATTGGCAACCTATCACAGCTGCAACACTTGAACATAGAAGACTATAGAAGTTTAAATAACCTTCCTAATTCCATTGGCAACCTGTCACATCTGCAGCACTTGAAAATAGAAATTACAGGAAGAAATTTTGTGCTTTACATTTTGATTTGCCTACATGATAGAGAGAAATTTGGTGGTCAGATCTAGATTATATGGGAATCTACAGCCCACTGTGAATTGTATTATGAAGAAAAAACAAGTTTGATGTATCTCCCAAGTATCTGTACAATTTTACTCCAAGTTTTACACATGCAAATGTACAAACTACCAAAAAATTTAAATTTAGGTATTTCATCAAGCAATGGACAAGTGACATGGACAATCAAATGAGAATTTGGGAACCTCTAATACATCCTAAGTTTGCTTGATGGTAAAGGCACAAGTAATTCATAATGGTCACATTAAATTTAGAGGGTTTTACAATTGTACACCTCAAAACAATGTAAGGTATATGGAAAAATAATCCCCTCATTGATGTCTTGCACTAGGGGGTCTCATAAACCAAATCAATGTCTCTTAGAGGTGAGATAATCCTTTACAAATAAAAAGCATTGCTACTGCTCCTATTTTTACATGATACAGTCATGATTTTGAAAGTAGAAATAGTCCTTTACAAATAACATTAGAGGAAGTACAAAACTCCCACATAATGACAACATGCCTCACCAGCCCAAAGTGGGTGATTCAAGAATGAGTTGTTGAATCAACTGCAAATTTAGTGTCCAAAAGACCGTAAATTCTTTTGGGATTCACCACAAAATAAATCAAGCTCACAAAAAAATTACAATTCATGTGCTTTGCTGCAGTATTATTGTTATTTTTAAATATAGACCATAGAAATAAACCTACTGGATCAAAAAAATTGAATTAATCTCCTAGAGTCATGTACAAGACAAATCAAAATCCTCTGGAGAAATTTGCACAATCCAAGAACTCAGAGTCCTCTTGGTATCAACATTGTTCACAAATGCTAATTCATACATACTACAAATATTTAACACAACATTCTCATTCAATGTAAGAACAGGCACCCTCTCAAGTGCATTCTCTAGAACTTTAATGGATCCAAGAAAATCTATAGAATACATCAGACAGAGAGCCTTGTTATTAGTGGCTATAACATCACTTGGATCTCGATCCAACACTTCTTCATACTCTCTAACCGCTGTTGTGTAATCCTTTTCAACCAAATACTGAAGAGCTTTATTACGGTGTATCATATCTTTAAGCACTTCTAAGCTTGATGAAAATGGCACCTGACCTTTGTCCACAATAGCCTCAATTCTAGAAAACATAGTCTTGGCACCATTCAAATCACCCAACTGCAGCTGAAGATAGCCAACCCTTGAGAGCAAGAAGGGATCCAGTGGTTTTTCCTTGAGCAGCCTCTCAAGCCAGTTCATGCTTGTCATGTAATCTTTCTAGCTTAGATGATGCCTCAGAATTGAGTTTATAACAAGCTCTTCTCTCCACTGCCACCGTCTGAGACTTGCCCCTAGAGCAGAAAAATTAAACTGAACTTGAGTTGTAGACCCTGTGGATGCGTTGCTTGCGATAAACTCACCAAAATCCTCATCCAAACTATTCGAATGATGATCATGAAAACCATGACCACTACCATGTCCCACAAGCTGCCCATCTATCTAATTCTAAGCTCCAATATCCACAGTGGGAGTTTTTTACTTCCTCTGATGTTATTTGTAAAGGACTATTTCTACTTTCGAAATCATGATTGTATCATGTAAAAATAGGAGCAGTAGCAATGCTTTTTATTAGTTTGGTGTGGGTTCGGTTCAACAATTCTTGCCAAGAAGAACATCATGTTGCTCCTCTAGAGTGTCCTTGATGATTTGTTGAACATTCATGGAGGCATTGGGAGTCATCTTCTAAGAGTCAACCATCTCACCCCTGCGACAGCACTCATGCAAATAGTCTGGCTCACTGATATGGAACCAAGTTGTACTCCTTCCTTCTGTTGTTGTGAGTAAACATTGAGAGACATTACCAAGACTTGCTCAGATGCCACAAGCCTAAATTGGTGTAGGATGTCTTAATCCAAAGATATGCTCTAACACCGATGACCTGCACCACAGGGCTTGGGATGGGTGGCAATAAGGACAACATGATAAGTTATTAGCTAATAACAGTTGTATTATAACGAACATGCCATAGAATAAAAGGAACCAAAGTTCAAACCATTGTATGCCCGTGAAATACTGAGACAACATAACAGTGCTCTTCTATTGACCAGGAACAGGTTACCACATATGTATACAAAGAAACAGAAGAATAAGAATGAGAATTCTCAAGATCAAAGACCAAGGATGATGATCCTAGCTGATTCATCTATGAATAGTACACCTATGGTGAACCAAAGAGGAGTTGAGAAAAGGGGACATGACAATAACTAATTGCATGACAACATAACTGATGAGTAATTGACTGATTTTTAACTATGATTGCACAACTAACTGCATGATTGCATGATTGCATGACTACATAACTGATGGGTAATTGATGTGTTGCTAATGATGATTGCATAACTAGTGAAGACCTGGCTTATTTTTAATGTGCTGATAACAAACATCATTCTAATCAACAAGAGGTCGCAAACCACTTAGCTTGGTCTTTAATTGACCCTAATTACAACTGTTGTACTAAATAAGCCTGTAGGGCCATAGCAACCTGTAATAGTTTTAACTAGAGGGCCATGTTAATAGCCCAAAAGCATACTGATTTTGAGAAGCCTTTAGTTTTCAATCATTTTTCCAGTGTTAAATTTAGTTTCTTTGGTTAATGTACTTATTCTGTGGAATTTTATTGATTGTTACTTACCATACTTCTGATGTAGGGTCAAGGAAATTTTCTATCATTGTTTAATCATAGATTTCTAAGGCTGATTAGGCCTTTTCTTGTTTGGAATTTAGAATTTTATGTTAAGATGTGACTAGAATTTACAAATTGTACAGATACTTGGGAGATACAGCAAACTCATTTTTTCTTCATAATACAATTCACAGTGGGCTGTAGATTCCCATATAATCTAGATCTGACCACCAGATTTCTCTCTATCATGTAGGCAAATCAAAATGTAAATGTCACTATCCTTACCTCCTTTACCTCTATATTTTCCTTGTGACCTGTTGTTCCTGCATTGTTAGTCCTCAAATGATCTCTACAAAGACAATTATACAAACACATAACTCAATGTGTAGGGTCCATAATGAGTACCAGTTGAATTCACCATAGGAGGCTAGATTTAAAATTAGAGCCCTAGAGGTATGAAAGAAGAACGAAATTAAATTATAATTCATTAATGAGTCATTGACCAACAGAATGAAAGCAATGGGCAACAAAACAGATAGTATAACAATATCAAAGGCTTTCCATATGATTTTATTGAGATACAATCTAAAAAATTGTAACATAAACTAATCAGAAAAGCTTGGAACAAACTACTGATGAGCCCATGAATATAACAAATGAGTAGATCTTGCTTGTAAGGAGTAAAATAGTTTTTATATCTTTCTATTTAGCTTGAGTTATAAATGTATAATTTCAAGTGAATTCCTTAATTTGAATGTATTAAATAGAGTGCATGTGATCTCACCAAACAATAAAAGTAGCTCCAAAATCAATCTTTTTTAAGAGCAACTCTTAGCAAATAAATGCAAGCAACTAGGAGAAAGGGGATTTTTTTGAAAAGGTAAAAAGGCCATCACATGCCTAGCATTTTGTGCTAAGATAAAAGATCAAAGCACTCGCAATAGAGAATCGGAGATTAAACTGGATAAACCAAGTGATATTGATTTGAAAGGTGATAATGTTAACTTTGAGTTTATAAGTTGAATTGAAATTTTGAACAAAAATTAACTATCATCCACAGGTTTTGGATAAGAAATTATTTTTTCCTAGTTTTTGACTCCTCACACCTTGGTAGAAATGTATGTTTTGTAATTTTCTCTTGTTTTCTAATATGTTATAAGGCAAGTTTGTGATAAGGTTACTGAACAATAGTTAATATGGAATGCTTGTTGATATTTAAATTGTTGATGTGTATGCACAAGTAGGCTGATGAGAATGGGTTTGTAAAAAGATCAGCTACTAGTATGTTGAGTGGAAAACAGCTTGATTCTCCAAACACAGTGAGTTCTGTGATGACCTCAGTGAACACATTTTATCGTATTTTCTGTGTTCTATGGTATTGAATATTAAATCTTACAATTTTTTATTTGTCTGAATGAGATATTGATTGAGCTGCATGTAGCTACTGTAATCTAAAGAGAAAATTGTACAAGTTTATTAGTTTATGTTAATCATGCATAAAAAAAAATTGGAAGCCTTTATGCAAGTTTAGTAAGAACATGGATGAAGTGCAACTTTTGATCATAAAAACTCAACATATCTTCCAAGGATTGTTATAGATCAAATATAATATAAGTTGAACGTCATGCTTTGGATTTATTTTTGGCTACCTTGTGCATCCTTTTTTACTAATCTCCTTATGTGTGGATGGAAACCAACCCTATACCTCATCAAATCATTTTTTCAAAATGTTAACTTCGAGTTTATAAGCTGAATTGAAATTTTGAACAAAAATTAACTATCATCCACAGGTTTTGGATAAGAAATTATTTTTTCTTGGTTTTTGACTCCTCACACCTTGGTAGAAATGTTTGTTTTGTAGTTTTCTCTTGTTTTCTCATATGTTATAATGCAAGTTTGTAATAAGGTTACTGAACAATAGTTAATATGGAATGCTTGTTGATATTTAAATTGTTGATGTGTATGCACAAGTAGGCTGATGAGAATGGGTTTGTAAAAAGACCAGCTGCTAGTATGTTGAGTGGAAAACAGCTTGCTTCTCCAAACACGGTGAGTTCTGTGATGACCTCAATGAACACATTTTATCGCATTTTCTGTGTTCTATGGTATTGAATATTAAATCTTACAATTTTTTATTTGTCTGAATGAGATATTGATTGAGTTGCATGTAGCTACTGTAATCTAAAGATAAAACTATACAAGTTTATTAGTTTATGTTATTCATGCATAAAAATTTGTTGGAAGCCTTTATGCAAGTTTAGTAGGAACATGGATAATGTGTTATTTGTTGGAAGCCTTTATGCAAGTTTAAGTTTAGTAGGAACATGGATGAAGTGCAACTTTTGAACGTAATAAAAACTCAACATATCTTCCAAGGATTGTTATAGATCAAATATAATATAAGTTGAATGTCATGCTTTGGATTTATTTTTGGCTACCTTGTGCATCCTTTTTTACGAATCTCCTTATGTGTGGATGGAAACCAACCCTATAACTGGTCAAATCAGTTTTTCAAAATGTTAACTTCGAGTTTATAAGTTGAATTGAAATTTTAAACAAAAATTAACTATCATCCACAGGTTTTAGATAAAAAATTCTTTTTTCCTAATTTTTGAGTCCTCACACCTTGGTAGAAATGTATGTTTTGTAATTTTCTCTTGTTTTCTATGTTATAAGGCAGGTTTGTAATAAGGTTACTGAACAATAGTTAATATGGAATGCTTGTTGATATTTAAATTGTTGATGTGTATGCACAAGCAGGCTTATGAGAATGGGTTTGTAAAAAGATCAACTGCTAGTATGTTGAGTGGAAAGCAGCTTGCTTCTCCAAACATGGTGAGTTCTGTGATGACCTCTGTGAACACATTTTATTGTATTTTTTGTGTTCTATGGTATTGAATATTAAATCTTACAATTTTTTATTTGTCTGATTGAGATATTGATTGAGTTGCATGTAGCTCTTGTAATGTAAAGAGAAAACTATACAAGTTTATTAGTTTATGTTATTCATGCATAAAAATTTGTTGGAAGCCTTTATGCAAGTTTAGTAGGAACATGGATAATGTGTTATTTGTTGGAAGCCTTTATGCAAGTTTAAGTTTAGTAGGAACATGGATGAAGTGCAACTTTTGAACGTAATAAAAACTCAACATATCTTCCAAGGATTGTTATAGATCAAATATAATATAAGTTGAATGTCATGCTTTGGATTTATTTTTGGCTACCTTGTGCATCCTTTTTTACGAATCTCCTTATGTGTGGATGGAAACCAACCCTATAACTGGTCAAATCAGTTTTTCAAAATGTTAACTTCGAGTTTATAAGTTGAATTGAAATTTTAAACAAAAATTAACTATCATCCACAGGTTTTAGATAAAAAATTCTTTTTTCCTAATTTTTGACTCCTCACACCTTGGTAGAAATGTATGTTTTGTAATTTTCTCTTGTTTTCTATGTTATAAGGCAGGTTTGTAATAAGGTTACTGAACAATAGTTAATATGGAATGCTTGTTGATATTTAAATTGTTGATGTGTATGCACAAGCAGGCTTATGAGAATGGGTTTGTAAAAAGATCAACTGCTAGTATGTTGAGTGGAAAGCAGCTTGCTTCTCCAAACATGGTGAGTTCTGTGATGACCTCTGTGAACACATTTTATTGTATTTTTTGTGTTCTATGGTATTGAATATTAAATCTTACAATTTTTTATTTGTCTGATTGAGATATTGATTGAGTTGCATGTAGCTCTTGTAATGTAAAGAGAAAACTATACAAGTTTATTAGTTTATGTTATTCATGCATAAAAATTTGTTGGAAGCCTTTATGCAAGTTTAGTAGGAACATGGATAATGTGTTATTTTTTGGAAGCCTTTATGCAAGTTTATGTTATAATGTGTTATTTTTTTCTTTTTGCAGGAATGTGTTGATAAACTCAAAGAAGGAGATAAAGTTAAGGTGTTGGATCCATTAGATGGTGATGTTGTGGGCATTGGGTGGATTCACTCCCTATCTATTGTACATGGAGTCAACTTGAAAGGAACAATGGATGCAAATGTAAACATTTTAAAGGTCACAAGTAACATACCCCTTGTTTATGAAGACAAAATAGATGGAGTTGTTCGTCTGAAAGAGAAAGAGGGAACCTTCACACAGTGGCCACTAAAATATTTGCAAAAAATGACATAGTTGAACATATTTATCATGTACTAGTTGCTAGACATCTTGGCTCACTACTTTATGCAGTATTTTGAATATGTTGTTCAGGGATCTTAATTATCATGGTGTATTTGAAAGACTTGGAAACTCTTAGACAACTTTGACATTTTTTATTATATTTACATATATACTCTTAGACATCTTTGACATCTTATAACTTGATATATATATTGATATATATTTGCATTAAATTTTTTTATTGTAGATTACCTTTATTTATCATGATGTTGAATCAATCTTTTAATTTTAGTATGTTGTAGCTTGTACGCATATGTAATATTTTTATTTACTTTTATGTTTTAGTTCAAATTTAATATTATATTAGTTTTGCATTATAAAACTTATGGTATTTAATAAATTATTTATTTTGTGATTATATTTACTACCAATTAATGAAAACTAGTAAATAAAATGACTGAATTAATGACTAACTATATGACTAAAGTAATGATTAAATTAATGACTAACTATATGACTAAAGTAATGATTAAATTAATGACTAAATATGACTAAATAACTAAATATATGACTAAAGTAATGACTAAAATAATGACTAAATTAATGACTAAATTAATGACTAAATATATGACTAAAGTAAGACTAAATATATGACTAAATAAATGACTACCTTGACTAAATAAATGACCAGTTAACAACAATAAATGACTAAATTAATGATTAAATATATGACTAAATATATGACTAAATAAATCACTACCATGATTAAATAAATGACCAGTTAATAACAATCAATGACTAAATTAACGATTAAATCAATGACTAAATTAATGACTAAATCAATGACCAAATTAATGACCAAATCAATGAGCACAAATCAATGACTAAATAAATGACTAAAATAGTTTAGTCATAAATTTGGTCGCGTTATAAATGATCGAAAATAAACTACTAATGGTCACGTGACCAAAATTAGCCATTTATATGCAATTTTTAGTAGTTTATTTAGTCATATATTGTTGTTTATGTACTAGTGTACATTGGAATATCATTAAGCACGAAAAGCAAAATCTCGAATGATCACATCATCCACATGACATAGACTATATAATCTCATAATACCTCAAAGGTAATCAATACATCATGCATGGTTTAATTCCAAAATACCACATAGGTACACTAAGTAACGAACAAGGCCAACTTTGTAAATAATGATACTAAACGAATTCCACGTCTCACATAAAATAAACAAACCATACCAAGTGATTCCTAGCCTCTGGAAACTAAATTTTCCATTTCACCTATCAAATAAACTTTCACTAGATAATTCCAAATAATCAATCCCACAAAAGAGTATGATTACATTAAATCTTAATTTAAAAGTGAAGCATATTCATCATTCCTTCATGGATATTTAAACACATGTCTCAAAGCATTGATTTTCACTCCAAATAACAAACTTCAAATTCTTTTCTTGATACCAAAACCTTATTACAAGTATAGTTCAAATAATACTCCCACTATACATATTATAGGTTATATTCTTTAAAACAAATTCTAATAAATGAATTTAACATCAAAATTTCAATTTATAATTGAAATAGAAAAATCAACCAAATTACATGTAATTTAAATACTTTTAAATCTCATTAATTGAGATTAACACGAATAGAAATTTTTATCAACTTGAACACAATATAAATTTTCAATTATAAATTGATATTTTCTTTCATCATTTAATCGAAAGGAAATTCAAATAAGCTTAAATAAGATAGCTAACCCACAATCTTGGTAGGCAATTCATTTAAGTTTTTTTATAATCGTAAACTAAAGATGATCATTCCCTCATCTATCAAACTTTAAATGCACTCAATGTTAATTTAAAGAAGATGTAGTAAAAAAAACACATTGACAAATATCAACAGTAAAGGCGTTTTAACACCCTATGGTTAACAAGCAGTCAAAGATGCATGCAATATCACTGATGTAAAGAGCTACCAACAGTTAGTTAAAACTAAGGCAATGATAAGTAAAAGAGAATCGGACCTCAAGGTGTTTCACATTTAATAATAAATGGAGAAACTGTAAGTATACTGGCCAAGCGCAATACTTACTAAACAAAAGAATGAGGAGATTACAAGAATAGAGATTGTGCGCAAAAACTTGCATGGCAAGGCATGCTGAACTATGAATTTGTTGAATACAGAGCATGTGGTATGGAAAGAAGATTAGCTACAATGAACTTCAAATAACAAGAAGAGGGCGCATAATTTCTAATTTCATTTCCAAGATTGTTGCAAGGGAAACTGTCCTAAGAAATGTGATCCATTTCCATTATTTAAAGCGGATATATTTTATTTTGTGGAGAGTAAAGGTGATACAAATAGATACAATCTGGAAACTAGGCATGCGCCATAAAGATGGCTAGAAGTTACCAAAAAGAGGAGAGAGGTGGCACCATTAAACATAGAATCAATTGATTCTATAGACTAAATCATAATCAGATTTATACTGGTACACAACTAGCTAGAGGGGCGAATTCTTAACATAAGAATGATTAAAAGAAAAGTTCATGATGCTGGCTTGAAAACAAGAGCAATAGTCCAGAGATATACCCTATTTACATTCTCTACAGTAATTCAAATAAAGAGATTTCTTGCAAATCCAAAGATTCAAAGCGTATCAACCGTATGGTTCAAATGATCAACCCCATAATCAATCTGTTGTGTTAGAAGAGTCTAAGGAAGAGAGGAATGTAGTTAAATTTGTGGTTAATTCAGTCTAAAGAGACCAATAAAGATGGAAACTAGTCAAACAATGAGAGGCTTACGACATATTTTATGATCTATTAATCAAAAATAATGATTTAAAGTAAACAGTGTTGGCAACACCATGAGGGATTTCGAAGGCATAGAGACAAGGAAACAATAAATAAATTGGCCAAATGCGAAATTCGCAAGAATAAAGGAATAAAGAATATGGTAATTGTAATGATATAGGCTCATAGGCCTTGTTTTCAATTCACTTATTCTCTTTTCAAGTTCCATAACCATAACTTTATTTGCCATTTGATTTAGATGGCTACACAGCCAAAATCTACAGATATCAGTGTTACTAAAAGAAACATAGATAACCTTAGAGAATATAAAATGGGAAACAAACACTATGGACGGCATGATTCATGCGTACTATCACAGTCTTTTCACATTACTTCAAGTAGATTTTCTTTTGTTTCCAACTATATTTTTTTTCTAATGTTCTTCTAGAGATTTCAATGGTGACTCAACACCAATTAAGAAGGAGAAAACACAGGTTAAAAGGGCGCTATAGATGTATTCAACTATCTCATGTTCGTTGTTTGATTCACATCCATTGGTATACCAAATATAAATCCAAACTCTACAACGTATTTCTAACACCCAAACTATCATGACAAGATGGGAGTTCAACGCCAGAATTAAGAAGGAACCTATACGATACATAAGACAAAGTACAAACTTATCAAACACTGTATTCTTGACATCAATTCTCACGGCTTAGACAGAATAAAGGTAACAGATAGAGGCTTGAAAACTTGCAAATTCTCCATACCACAGGGATGCCCATGAGGACTATACTCCACAGTAAATTATGTGCATGGAATGAATAAAACATATTCTAAGGTTTGTTGTTTATAACCGTTGAATCAAGGCAAAAAACAAAGCATGCAAAGAGTAAAACTACCCGCAGCCAATATACACCGCATAGAAGATCAAACGAATTTCACAGACTAAATAATTTACTCTGATTAAATTCACACACAATAATGAAAAGATTTTTTTTTTTTAAATGAAATTTTTTAATTTTTTTTAAATAAAATACAGATTGAAAAATGAAGAACCTGTTATTTCCGTTCGAATCACCCAAGAATCTGATGAAGACTTCAGCAATTTCCAACCAAAACTTTTTCCAAAATCAAAATACTGCAAAGAAGTTTCTTTTTTTTTTTTACCTAAAAATTGTTGTGCAAAAATTTTCTAGAAGCTATTGCTGTGAAAAATTCTTCAAAAGAATTGTTGTGAAAATTCTTACAGAGATTTTTCCTATGAATGAAAAATTGCAACCCCTAAAGCTTTTAATGCATTTAATTATCTCAAGTTACAAAACTCAACTGATTGTGATCATGTATTCCAAAAAATTGCTCAATCAGTTATAATCATTAAATATCTAAGATATTTTCCCCCAAGTCATGTTTTCAGATATTTTTAACTTGTTGAAAACAACTCTTTTAAAATACTTGCTTTTCACATAAATCCTATTTGCACAAGTAATTCATTAATTACTTTTAAAGAGATACCTTTTCACAAAATTAACATTCTCTTTTAATTAAATGACTTGTTTAATTTAAATTAATAAATTAAACCATAAACATAAACATAAATGTTTAATCTAATATTTAAACAAATTTACATTTAATCAAATATATTAAAAAATTAGCCATTTAACTAAATTAAACAGTAATTAATTTCCAAATAAAATAACACAAACAAAATCGACACGAAAAGACAAAACAACAAACGACAACGGGCGACAATTGGATACTCGTTCAATGAAGAATGATGGTTAAACAAGGACCTAACACTATCTCTGGATCAACATAATTTCATTGGATTAGGGTATGCCCAAACCCGACAAGCATATGGAGCCAATACCCGGTACTTGTATCTGCATAAAACATCACTTGTTAAACATATTATCATATATCAGAAAACACACCATGAAGAAGAATCGCAGCGTAACAGGGTACTCACAAGTGAGTAGTGCTACACTGTCTTCTTCACCAAGACTGACAAGCATCATTTTATCATAAACATCAATCACATCATGACAACCACATTAAAACTCAGAAACAACATATCCATAACTCACAGCAGTCTGTCATAATGTCTTCATACAAACTTAACTAGATAATCTCGATATTCAATGAATCATCCATAGAGTTTAACAACTAACATAACATCATTGTCGTAACTAGAAACAATACAATATAGTATCCAAAACAACTAAATGACTAGCAAACGAACACAAGAAAACTAATACACATAGTAGCAACTGGAGGGGTACTACAAAAAAACTCAAATTCATAGTAGAGGATTATGTTAACTGTAGAGCTGCGGACGAGCTACTTGCCATAGTTTCCATAGAGGTCTCATTCTTCTTCCTCTTCCTCTGAGGTTGCTACTCCAACTTCTCAAGCTACTCCAACTTCAGCTGCTTCACTTTAGCATTTTCCTTCTTTACCACTGCCTCAACCTTTATTAATTCCATAATCAATTTCAGAGCCTCCCACCCGTGTGTTGCTCCCTCACTCCATCTGGCTTTACGTTTTCCTTCTGGCCATTTCACAAAGGGTACACATTTGAATATTTCTTCATCCTATTCGCTTTCAATTCCTCATCGATATCCATCCCAACTCTTAGAATCGTCCATTCCAACAGTGAGTCCAAGTTGTTCAGATAATCCTTATGCACCAGTGTCTTCATGACCTTTTTCACAACTTCAATCGGCTCTTCCAAATCTAAGCCCCAAGCCATTATGAGTGAATAAATGTCCAAATTAGTTTTGTACCTATGCATGAGTTGGCTGAATCCTCTTCCTAGAATTAGTTGCATTGATTGCACTAACTATTCATCGTTGTACAAGAAACACCCCATTAGTCTCTTTATCGATGGTTCTCCATAAAAGTGTGAGATGTTTCTTTGTTTTAAGCGTGAAACCAGCCTCCATCACCTCTGCAGCAATAGAGCCACCACCTCGTGTACACCATTTTCACACCTATTGTTCACCATAGTAGAGGAGCATCGAGTAAGTAATGCCTCAAGAATATAATGAAATAATGAAATGAAATAATTTAATAACTTCATTCACATTCCTTTCCATAAATGATCAGCATATGTCAGCCATCACTGCCACCTGACTCCACACACTTCTCTCATTCACTTCAAGAATTAAAACCTGCAAGTACTCCATTTTAGAGCTCCCTAAATGCACAACCCGTTTTAGTCTTGTCATCAGGGGAGAACATTAATTTCAAATATCCCGATGATGCCTCGGGATGTCACATGAGTTAGAATAATCATTATCACCATATTGGTGAGACTGTGATTCTTATTCCTTCAATAGCCACCTTCTCCACCAATGAACAACTTTCCTTAGGTCTATCGGTGAGACGCCAGATAACATCACCCCAATGCACCCCAACTCCACTGATATACATTATGCACTTGATAATCCATGCTTATATCGGGCCATCGGGGGAATGCAAACATTTGTTCCACCGATGTTCATGTGTCATAGCGATGTGCTTACTTTTTTTTATTGTGTCAGTTTATCGGGAAGAGCGCCTTAGGAGTCAGTCCAATAGGATATTGTTACACCGATACTAGGTTATGAGCTGCTTTCATCAGGCCATCGGTGAGGCTATAATGGGGGTTCCGTTGATGAGGCATTGTTAGGCCGATAGTGCTAATTTTTATTTAGGGATGAGGAAAGATTTATGGAGCCTCATACTATTATTGTCTCATGCTTACTATTATGCTTTTGATATATTTTTTCCAAGGCTGTGAACTGTTTGAAAAAATGCTTTGGTAGAAATGTATGGAAAATCTGGTAGCATAGACAAGGTAGTGAACTATTTGAAAAAATGCCTCAAAGAAATGTGGTCTCATAGAATGCCATGACAAGCAAATGCAATTGGTAGCTGCTCTTAGTTATTAGTTATGCAATGTGAAGTAATTGCATAACTACTTAGGTTGACTTTGTAAAAACAATATTATTGTAATTGAAATTTTGTCATCTATCAACATATAGTTATTAGTTATGTAATGTGAAGTAATGCTTTGAGTTTGAAAGGTGTGCAATGCAATGTAATCAAAGATATGAATATAAACTATATAAATCTATTTTTTAAAATTCATTAGTTAAACTCTTTATTTTATTTGCTCTATATATCTCTAGGCTATGGAAATGCCTTTCAATTTCAAAAAAAATAGTTTTTATCTCTTGTTTTACAATTTTTTACCTTTTTTTTAAATTTGAATTTTTTTCAATTTTTGAATGCATGGGGTTATGTTAGTAGTGCTCTCATATTGCGTGCATGGTAATGTAGTTTTTATATTTGTGGCCTTTGTATCTGATTAGCATGAAGCTAATAGTAACATTGTAATGGTTTTTTAGTAAATTAGATTGATCATTGCAATTATTTTTGAAATTTTCCTTTTGCAATTATTTTAACACACACATGCAAGTACTATTTAAGTAAGTAATGGTTGTTTTATCATGCAAACAAGGGTAATCATTACCTATGTAATATAATGTGTTATTTTTTTTCTTTTTTGCAGAAGTGTATTGATAAACTCAAAGAAGGGGATAAAGTTAGGGAGTCAACTTGAAGAAGAAATAGATAGAGTTGTTCATCTGAAAGAGAAAGAGGGAACCTTCACACGATGGCCACTAAAATATTTGTAGAAAATGACATAGTTGAACATGTTTATCATGTACTAGTTAATGTTAGACATCTTGGCTCATTGCTTTATGCAGCATTTTGAATGTGTTGTTCAGGGATCTTAATTGTCATGGTGTATTTGAAAGAGTTGGAAACTCTTAGACAACTTTGACATTTTTTATTATATTTACATATATACTTTTAGACAGCTTTCAGATTTTGTAACTTGATATATATTTGCATTAAAAAAATTTATTGCACATTACCTTTATTTATCATGATGTTCAATCAATATTTTAATTCTAGCATGTTGTAGCTTGTTCATATATGTAAATTTTTTTTTATTTTTATGTTTTAGTTCAAGTTTAATAGTATGTTAGTTTTGCATTATAAAATTTATGGTACTTAATAAATTATTCATTTCATGACTATATTTACTACCAATTAATGGAAACCAATAAATAAAAATGACTAAATTAATGACTAAATATATGACTAAAGTAATGACTAAATTAATGACTAAAGTAATGACTAAATTAATTACTAAATATATGACTAAATATATGACTAAATTAATGACTAAATATATGACTAAATAAATGACTAGTTAACAACAATCAATGACTAAATTAATGACTAAATAAATGACTAAATTAACGACTAAATCAATGACCAAATCAATGACTAAATAAATGACTAAAATAGTTTAGTCATAAATTTAGTGGTGTTATAAATGACTACAAATAAACCACTAAAATAGTCATGTGACTAAAATTAATGACTAAATAAATGACTAAATCAATGACCAAATCAATGACCAAATTAATGACTAAATAAATGACAAATTGTTTAGTCATAAATTTAGTGTTGTTATAAATGACTACAAATAAACCACTAGTAGTCATGTGACTAAAGTTAGTCATTTATATGATCGTAAATATTGAGATTCAGGAAACAATGGTTGGCGTCGCTGTTCGCAGAGCTAGGGCACCTGCGCCCTAGCTCTTTTCTGATTTTTTTGTCTCTGCGCTGAGAGGGTGGGCTGGTGTCTGCGTGCTGGGGGGGCGTTTCTTCTGGGTGTCTTGGTGTGTGGGTTTGGGGGGCGTTCGGTTGTTGGGGGTCTCTTTTTGCCCGCGGCCGGCCTCCCTTCCTTTTCTCTGGTGTTTGGTGTGTGCAGCCAGGCTTTTGGCCGTGGCTGGGGCTTGTGGGGGTTACTTCCTTCTACTTTGGGTGTGCTTGTGTGGGGTGGCAGTTTTTGCTTGGTGGAAGGTGGGGTTTGGTGTGGGGTGTGGTGTTTTGTCGGGGTGTTGGAGCTGGTTTGGTGTGGGGTTTGGCCTGGGGATTGTGGTGTGCTTTCGGCTGAGGGGGGTGGGTTAGGGTTGTGCCTCATCCTTTCCTCAATGGAGCTTGGGGAGCCTTCGGGGGAGGAACCTAAGTTGGATTTTTGGTCCGCTCTTGGCTCGAATCCCTTGCCTTTGGGGTCTCGTCTTCATGATAATATTTTATTTTCTCAGAATTTGGAGAAGAATGAGGTAGGTTCGTCAAGAGGGTTTCGTGTTCCCAAGATTAACGGTTGCCTTGAAAGATGTAAGGAGAGGTCGAATGTGGTGATCCCAATGGAGATGCTCGCTGAAGATATTGAGTACTACTCACGACATTCATTGTACTGCAAATTTTTGGGTTTGAAAATTTCATTGCAATTTTTGGAGACCTGGGCCAGGAGGACTTGGATGTCAGTTGGTGAGATGGAGATTCGGCTCCTAGCCAACAACTATTTCATGGTCATGTTTGATTGCATGGCAGATAGGATCAAGGTTTTTGAAGGAGGCCCTTATTTTTACAACCAGGTGGGCTTGTTTATCAAGCCATGGCATGCGGGATTCAATCCGGCTGAGGAGATTCCTAGTCAAGTTCCAGTTTGGGTTCGATTGCCGAGGCTACCGGTCGAGTGCTGGTGTGAAGATGTTCTGCATTTACTTGCTTCAATGCTTGGTAAACCCATTGGTTCATCGCAGCAGACGCAGTTCAAAAAGGTAATGACATTTGCTCGATTTTGTGTGGAAATTGATTTAAGTAAACCTTTGCCAGATTCTCTAGAAGTGAGTGCAGGTTCTTACGCATGGGTTCAACAACTTGATTATGAGACCTTACCCTTTAGATGCTGGTTGTGTCATGAGTATGGCCACTTACTGTGTAGATGTCCAAGGGCCAAGCCTTTGGAGACTAATTCTTCACATCCTCCTAAGAATCCTTCAGGGTTGGATAAGGGTAAGGGTCCTTTTCTGGATGGTGGTGCCGGGGAGGATGGCTTTATTCCTGTCAGAGCTCAGAATAGGAATAAGGGGCATAAAAGGTCTTTGAAGGAACGGCAGGATGAGGATTCTTTGAACAAATTCGAGGTGTTGGAAGGTCTTAGCCAGCAGGAAGTGAATCCGGGTTTGGTTGATTTGGATCAGGGCAGTCTGGGTTCTGAGCAGCAAGGGCAGCTAGTGGAGTTGGAGCAGGCAAACCATCAGACGGTGGTTGGTTCGAATGTTCAAGGTTTTGAGTTGGTGGGGGGTGGTTTTGGTCAAGGGGGAATCAGCCCCGTGGCCTCCCATGCTCCTCAGGGGGTTGGATCCCGGCAGTTAGATTCAGACTTAAAGTTGGAGGTTCAAAAAGAATCAGGAAGTGTGGTGGTGAAAGACTGTGAGGCTGTGTCTCTCCCTGAGCAGAGATCTGGCTCGGTGGGGGGAAAAAGCAGTAAGTCGTCTCTTCATTTGGGCATCTTACAAAAAGATCTTAAGAAAGGAGGGGCAGAGAAAGGATCTAAGCTGGGTAGGAAGAAGGATTTGGAGAAGATTAAGATGATAGGGGAAAATTTGGTGGAATCAGGATCAGTTAAGACTCTGGATTCTCACTTCTCAAGCCCTTTGAAATGATTATTCTTTCATGGAATGTTAGGGGCTTGAACAGTGTCCCTAGACAAAAAGTTGTTCAGAATTTGATTAGATGTTAGTCTCCTGATATTCTTTTTTTACAGGAGACCAAGCTTATTGTGGATGGTATGATGGGTATTATGCCCAAGCTGTGGATGAGTGGTGATTGCCAGTGTATTGGTGCTCAGGGTTCCTCGGGTGGGGTGGCTTGCTTATGGAACCCCCGAAATATTTTCCCCTTGTGGTGGGTTTCCTCCAAGTCCTCTATTTCTATGGCGGCCTCTTGTTATGAATCTGGGGAAGTGGCTCTGTTTTCCAACATTTATGCACCTATGGATTTGCATGGCAAGCAGCTTTTGTGGTCTGACATTCGGTATGTTCGAAGTATGAATCCTTACCTGTCGTGGATTATCGGGGGTGATTTCAATGCTATCACTGAGATTGCTGAGAAGCGGGGCGGTACCATGAGGTTGGAGGCTTCTGCTTTCATTTTTTAGGATAATATTTCTTCTTTGAATCTGATTGATATCAGGCCTGGTAATGGACTCTTTACCTAGAACAATCGGCATTTGGGAGAAAATTGCATCGCTGAGCGGCTGGATCGGTTTATGGTTTCTTGCTTTTGGATGGGTGATAGGTGGGTTACTAGCTCAGAGATTTTGGACTGGAGGAGTTTGGACCATTGGCCCATTAAGCTTACTATCAGCGTGGCTGGGCGGCCCCACAAGCCCTCTTTCAAATTCCAGCTCATGTGGTTGCGGGTTCCGGAACTCCACGATTATGTCGCTCAGTGGTGGCGGGAGGGAAGACCTTCTTTCGGTATGGCTATGTATGTTTTTACTAAGCTTCTTCAGTTTGTTAAGTATAAACTCAAACGTTGGAATAAGCAATGTTTTGGGAATATTTTTAAGGCCAAGTCTGATGCACAAGATAAGCTTGATGGTATTACGAGGTCGATGAGGGAGAATGGGGTGTCTGAGACCTTGTTGCAGGAGGAATCTAGGGCTTTGAAAGCTTTAGAGGAATGGGAATTGCGGGAGGATATATTTTGGAAACAAAAAGCTCGGATTGAATGGCTTCAGGAGGGGGATAAAAATTCTGCTTTCTTCTTTAATTCTGTGAAGGCGCGGAGGCATAGTAATTTTATTCCTGTTTTGATTACTGATAGGGGTGAGCGCCTGAGTTCCTTTCAGAGTATCTCTGATGAGGTTGTCCATTACTTTTCTTCCCTCTTTAGAGAGGATTTGCAGGGGAACTCGATGGGGGAGGCTCAGGTCCTCTCTTGCGTTCCCCATTTGGTGTCTCGGGAGATGAGAGAGGATCTTATGGGGGAGATCACCCTTGAAGAATTAGAGGGGACGGTGTTTCAGATGAAGAAAGGAAAAGCTCCTGGCCCTGATGGTTTCCCGATTGAATTCTTCTAGGAGTTTTGGGAGATCATCAAGTTGGATTTATTGGAGGTTGTCAAGGAATCGCAGCGGAATAAGCAAATGTTAAAGGCTTTGAATTCCACTTTTTTGGCACTGATCCCAAAGTGTGATGGAGCGGATAGGTTGAGCCATTTCCGGCCTATATCTTTGTGCAATGTGGTGTATAAGATTATTTCAAAGCTAATTGCTAATAGGTTGAAGAAGTGGTTGTCGTTACTCATTTCTGAGGAGCAAAGTGGTTTTGTGGAGGGCAGGCATATTTTGGATGGTATTGTTTTGGCTACTGAGACCATCCATTCTATGGCTAAATCTAGAGATAAGGCTATGTTTATCAAACTGGATATGGCAAAGGCGTATGACAAAGTCCGCTGGTCTTTTCTTCAGAAGGTCCTGGCTACTTTTGGTTTTGGTGATGACTGGATTCAATGGGTCATGAGTTGCATTACGTCTGTGTCCTTTTCTATGTTAACTAATGGGGAGCACTCTGGGTTTTTTGAGGCCTCTCGTGGGATAAGGCAAGGTGATCCTCTTTCCCCTTACCTTTTTATTCTGCTTGTGGAAGGTTTGGGGCGTCTTCTGAGGCGACAGGTGGAGCTAGGGCTTATTCAGGGGTGGGGTGGGGCGGGGATTTACCTCCTTTGTCCCACTTGCAATTTGTGGATGATACTGCCTTGATGGGGGCAGCTACTATTAGGGAGGCTACTAATATTCGCAGGGTGTTGGATTTGTATCTTGAGGCTTCAGGTCAATCAATTAATGAAGATAAGTCTTCAATTTATTTCCTTAATACTTCAAACCCTATTCAGAGGCGAATTGCTCAAATTCTTCGGTTTCAGATTGGGACTCTTCCTCTTTCTTACCTGGGGGTCCCGGTCACGGTGGGTAGACTATTGAGGGAGTCTTGGCAGCCTATTCTGGATAAATTTCGTTTGAAGGTTACTCATTAGACCAATCGTTGGTTGTCCTTTGCTGGGCGGGTTCAGCTGCTGAAGTCTGTGGTTCAGGCTCTCCCTATTTACCGGTGTATGCTTCAGGTAGCTCCGATGGGTTTTGTTACAGAGTTGGATTCCTTGGCAAGACAGTTTTTATGGGCTGGCAGTGTGTTGTCATCCAAGTGGAGTTTGGTCAAGTGGGATACAGTGTGTTGTCCTAAGCAGCTTGGGGGTTTGGGGTTGAGGCATTCCTCTCTAGCTGGGACAGCGCTGGCAGTGAAGCTTTATTGGAGATGGTGCATGGAAAAGGATAGGATTTGGGCTCGGATTCTTTCCTATAAGTACTTTCAGGGTATTTATGGGGAAGAAATTCCTCGCTATCCCTTGTTGGGCAAGGGTTCTGCTGTTTGGGCAACCCTCAAGAAGGGAGCTGCACTTGTCAAGGAAGGCTTATTCTGGATTTGTCGGAGGGGGACAAAAGTTCAATTCTGGTATGATTCTTGGGATGGGCACCCTCCCATTCTCTCTCAGTTCCCTGAATTGATGAATTTGAGTAGGAGTTTCGAGGATGCTGGCTGGTCGAGGGTTAGTGATTTTAAGGTGCTTTCGTTCTAGGGTCAACTTGTGAGTGCTAGGTGGTTGACTCCTGAGGAGTGGCCGATTATGGGTATGGAGGAGGATTGTAGGGTTCTACATAGTATTCTCTTGGGCAGACAGTGTAATCCTTTAAGGGATAGGGATATCCTTGCTTGGTCTCCTAATCCAAAGGGGCACTATACGGTTGCATCTGGATATCGGAGATTATGGTCTCAGAGGTTTGAGGGGGAGGAAGTTTCTTGGTGGAAAAAGGTTTGGAATAAGTTTTCTTGGCCGAAGTGTAATTGTTTTGCTTGGATCTTGGCTTGGAACAAATGTCTGACTTGGGACAAGATTCAGTTGCACGGATTTCAGGGCCCGTCTATGTGTGTGATGTGTGGGAAAGGGGAGGAGGACTCTTCTCACCTTTTCTTTTGGTGCCCTTTCTCCTTGCAGCTATGGCATTTTTGGTGGAGTGTTTGGGGAGATCCCTGTGTTCATGCTTCCTCCTTAGTTGAGTTCTGGTCTAGCTTGGGCAGGCCTCCCTCAAGGGCATCTTTTTTGCAGGATGTGTGGTTGGCAGGCCCAATTTTTTTGTTGTGGCAGATTTGGCTTGAAAGGAATAGGAGGATTTCCTATGGAGAATTGTTGCAGGTTCAATAGGTGTGGTTCAGAATTCTTGGGATGATCCAAGAGACTATCCATGCCAAAGGGGAGGTGGAGTTACCGTTGGAGAAGAAAGATGTGGAGGTGGTAGTCCGACTGGGTATCCTGGGGTTTTCCCCTTTGACGACTCGTGGTTAGAAAGGTGGTCGAGTGAGGCAGCGGGTCCAGCGTCAGGGGTCCTGGTTGCCTCCCCCTGTGGGAACCTTGAAGGTTAATACTGATGGTTCCTCTAGGGGCAATCCTAGCCCAGCTGGTGTCGGAGGGGTTGGTAGGGATTCTTCTGGATTGGTGGTGTTCCTATTTTCCATGCATATGGGGACACAAACTATCAATTTTATGGAAGGCTGGGCAATTCTTTATGCCTTGCGGAAGGCCTATGAGCTAGGTTGGCGTATGGTTATTTGTGAATCTGATTCTCAGGTTCTGATTAACTTACTCAATCAGGGGAGGAGGTTGGATGTGAATTGGCAGTTGGCAGTTCTTGTTCAGCAGATCTTGCAGATTGGTATTCTGATGGAGAGTGTGTCTTTTTTCCATATTCCACGAGAATGGAATAGGACGGCTGATTGTTTGGCTAAATGGGCTTCAGAGAGGCTTGTGGACTGGTAGATTGATGATTGGGCTCAAATTCCTTCGGAGCTTAACTTGGATTTGGAGAGGGTTCTTGCTGAGGATATTAGGGGTGTTGAATGATTTTGTTCTTGATTTTGTTGGTGCTTTCTGTCCTTTCTGGGCTTTTTCCCTTGGCTTGATTGTATTTCTGGTTCCTTTTATTCAATAAAATTTTTACCCCTTTTTTAAAAAAAGTTAGTCATTTATATGCAATTTTTAGTAGTTTATTTAGTCATATATTGTTGTTTTTGTACTAGTGGAGACAAAATCAAAAAACAAAGAGGATGTAGTTGAAATTCCTCCCACACTAGATAAAGAATAATTCAAAATTCAAAATGTACTTGAATCTGAGGAGAGCTCAAGCAGCTCTGAAAGTTCTGAGGAAGATGATGAACAATGTCCTCAGCCTGAACCCGTGAGGAGGTCTACACGTGCAAGGTGACAACCAGATAGGTATGGATTCTCTATGTTGGATTCTAGTTGTGCCTATGCTTTTATTACTAATACTGATGAGCCTAGGACTGTAAAAGAGGCAATTGAAATGTCTAATTCAGATTCTTGGTTGGAAGCCATGAATAAAGAAATGTCATAATTAAAGAAAACTGATACTTGGGATCTGGTTCCATTGCTTGAAGGAAAAAATTTGTTGGCTGCAAATGGGTATTTAAAAAGAAAATAGGTCTGGATGGTAGTATTGAAAAGTATAAGGCGGGGTTGGTTGTGAAGGGTTATTCCCAGGTAGAAGAAATTGATTGTGGAGAAATTTTTTCTCCTGTAGCAAAGCTAACATCTATCAGATTTCTTTTGTTACTTGCAGTAGCATATGATTTAGAGATTGAACAAATGGATGTGAAGACAACATTTCTTCATGGTGATCTTGAAGAAGAAATTTATGTCCCAGCCTGAGCATTGTGTGGAAAAAGGTAAAGATAATCTATTTTTTTAAGTTAAAGAAATCTCTCTATGGTTTGAAACAGTCACTTAGAAAGTGGTACTAGAAATTTGACACTTTTGTTTTTTCATTGGGATTTGTAAGATCAAAATCTGATCATTGTGTGTATTACAAAGCTGAGAATAATTGTATTTTAATTATTGCCTTGTATGTGGATGATATGTTATTCATTGGGAATAGTAAGTTTATGATTTCTGATCTAAAATCTTAGTTGTCTGCAAAATTCAAAATGAAAGATCTGGGTGCAACTAGGTATATTTTGGGGATGGAAATAACCAAGGATAGAAAGAGTAGAAAACTTTGGCTCAACCAAAGTAAGTATATTTTAACATTGTTCTAGAGAGATTTTGTATGACTAATTGCAAGTAGTTAGTTGTTCCAATTCTGCATGGAACAAAGCTATCTATTGCAGATTGTCCAAAATCTCCTACTGAGATGGAGGACATGACCAAGGTGCCTTATGCAAGTGCAGTTGGCAGTTTAATGTATGTAATGGTCTATACAAGGCTAGACATTTCCCAAGCAGTGGGAGTACTAAGTAGATTTATGTCAGATCCTAGAAGGCAACATTGGGATGTTGTGAAAAGAGTTTTTAGATATTTGAAAGGTACATCTCAATATGCTTTGTGTTATCATGGTAACTCATCTAAATCATAGATATCTATCAACATTCAAGGCTATGTGGATTATGATTGGGAAGGGGACATTAACAGCAGAAGATCCACTAGTGGATATATTTTCATGATGAATGGTGGTGCAGCCAGTTGGATGAGCAAGCGGTAGGCAGTAGTCACTTTGTCCACTACAAAGGCAGAATACATGGCAGCAACACATGCATGTAAAGAAGCAATCTAGTTAAAACGTTTGTGTTTTGACATTGGGTTTGATGCTAGGTAGATTAAAATTTGTTGTGACAGTTAGAGTGCTATTTTTTTGGCAAAAAATCCTACTTTCCATGCCAGGACGAAACATATTTATGTGCAGTATCATTTTGTACAAGATATGGTGGAGGATGGAAAGGTTTGTTTAGAAAAAGTGGATACTTTGGAAAATGTTGCAGATGCATTGATGAAACCAATGAGCACAGACAAGTACAGGTGGTGTTCCAGTTCGATGGACCTTGGTGCCCATGAATCTCAGTAGTTTTTTTGTGCTTTGGAGGTGTCAATAAGATCTTCGTCAAGTGGGATATTGTTGGAAAATGTGTCTCAAACTTATTGACATGAAACTCCTGTAAGAGAAAAATTGGTGAGACTCTTGGAATGTCTTATCGACGGGCAGCTTAGTCCTGAAGGCTTGTGATCAAATTGGTGAGACCAATGGTTTCTCTTCCCGACGAATGTTATTGGTATGACCTAAACTATCGGAGTGATATTTCTGACTCATTTCAATGGTAGAAGTTTGGCCGAAGAGCTCCTTCGGGGAGACCCTTGCCGATAGTTGTCGTTAGTGTGACTTGAACTATCGGCATGAGTTCTCTATCTCTCAGCAAAAGTAGAAGACTGATCGATGGGGTATGGTTGGCATGAGTCCTCTCGATGGACTGTTCCTGAGCAGCATCGTAGTAACCTGGGTCTTTGGCCTAACTTTGGATTATCATTCTGACTGTATTGGTTTGCTCGATGGAATCGATCAGGGTAAGTCTTCCCGATGGAAGATGAACAAATAGAAACCTTCGGTATGACATGAACCATCGAAAGGGATTTGGAGACTCTCTCCAAGGTAGGATCTCAGCCCAAAGGTCTTTTGGTCAGGGAGACTTCACCAAGTCAAAGCGATAGAGCGAATGAAGATTGTGCAATGTGCGATTGTCAAATGGGTAGTTTGGCATCGGTGATACACGGTCTAGTGTCTCACCGATAAGTGATACAGTTGAAGTTTTTTGACTGAACAACTGTCCTATGTGGTTTTTTTTGAACCAATGAGAGAAGCAAAATGTAAACCATTTGCAGTTGGATTGTTGTGACTGTTCACTTATGGGAGATCAATAGACTATTTGTGAACTGTGAACAAAATGGAACTCTCTATAATGGTCGAGGGATGAATGGTTCGAGTAGTTAGTTTTTTGAACTATATGATGTATAAGCATTGGAACAGTAAGGCATAACAAAGTGTGATCAAGATTTGTTTTGTACGAGGTTGATCAAGGAAATGTTGTTGTTGTGAGATTGATTATCTGAAAGGAGAGTTTGTAACTTTTATGTAATTCAATTACTATAATACAAGTGATTTTTCTTTGGTGTGGTGGCTTTTTCTCTCATAAGGGTTTTCCCATGTAAACCCGATGTCCAATTGTGTATGTGTTTATTTCTCTATTCTATTATTCCTTTCACATGCATCTTAATGAACTGTAATTGCAAAAAATTTAAAGATATATCTGCATTCTCCTCTAAGTTTTGACATTAGGAGAGTTTGTTTTGCACCTTAAGCTTTCCTTAAAGTTCTTGGGGATGCTCTAACCTTGACTACTAAGTGTGATTTTTTGTTCGTGTGGATCGTGGAGATTTGAGTGTCATTCAGACTTTGGGGCTTCCTGTTTGCGATAGGAGTGGACCCCTGCTTGGGTCGAGTCAGTGTAGCAGAAGGAAGATCCAGAGATGTGGTCATTGGAAATCCCCTCCTCCTAGGGTTTTGGAAATTAACATTGATAGGTCTTCCAAAGGAAATCTTGAGCATACAGGGATTGGTAGTATTGGTAGGGATAGTTCGAGGGTGGTGGATTTTTTCTTTTCAATGTACAAAGGTCAGCAAAATAACAACTTAATGGAGGCTTTGTCTATTCTTTTGGCATTGAAATGGGCATGTGCCCTTGGTTGGAGAAGGATTATTTGCGAATAAGATTCTCAGGTCATGATTGATATGTTGAATAAGTATCAATTAGATGATGTGAATTGGTAACTGGCTATAGTGGTGAGGTAAATCATTCCCTGGGTAGGGCTTTAGATTCTACCACCTTTTTTCATAGCCCATGGGAATGGAATAAGGTGGCTGATGGCTTGGCCAAATGGGCGTATGAGAGGATGGGGACTTGGAATGTGGAAGACTAGGGAAGCCTTCATAAGGATCTCTCCCAGATTCTAGAGGATATTGTTATGGAGAATATGTGATGCTTCTTGGGAGTTTCTTGATGGTTCTACTTTGGGATCTTGAACCCTCGTGGGTCTTTTGTACTCTTTGGATTTGTACTGATTTACTGGCTCAATAAAAAATTTATCCCTTTTATTTAAAAAGCTATGAGTTACGACATACACCTATGTTCAAATTATAATTACTTTGACTTCAAAAATTAATTAAGAAAATTGTGCAACAAAAAATATGAAAAAGTATCCACAAACTAGATATTGATGTTACAAATCTATATTTTAAAAAATATAATTTTATTTATCCAGTAAAAAAAATTGTGTTACAACATAAAAGTCACTTTTTAAAAATGTTGTTTACTATAAAAAATAAGTTATTAAAAATTACATTAAAAAATCATAATTTATTTTTAATTTAAAAATATATTTAGAATCTACACACAAATCCTCACAAATCACTAGTTCACATCATCTCCAAATTATTGATGGTTTAATTTCTATAGGTTTCGTAAAGTGAAAATTTGGTAAAAAATGATGATTTTAATATCCTAATTTGGCCAAAAAGTGGAACACAGTATTGTGGGATGACCTTGAATGTTCCTATGAGTGTTGAATCCAATCTACTCTTTCACCTCATTGGTCATTTACTTGTGTATGTGTTGCAACTGTTCTGGCATATTGTGTGTTGGCTTAAATTTGTAAGTCTTGTTTGTCTATCATTTCTAGTAAGTCTCTTGGATAGGGAGATGGGAGAGTCTTTCATGGATTTATGATGTCATATTTTTTAGGTGGAGAACATTCTCTTCCCATTGGTCTTTCTCTTGATGCAAGCTTTCTTGGAAGGGAGGTACTTTGCATTTTAGCTTTATTAAAAGTCTTGATATCATTAAGAAAATTATGATTTTATTTTAAATTTATTAAGTTTTAAATGAATATTGATTAAGTTACATATTGTATTGAAGTATTGAAGTCAATGGTTGAAGATAAATAATCCTTTTAAGTTCATACTAAAATTTTGTTGAAAAGATATTTTATTGTTGAGATATATCATTTGAAAATGGGGATGCATGCATATATCAATTTAAAAAATACCTTTAATTTAGAAAAATAAAAAATACAATAAATATAAAGATATGTATTAAGTCTAAAAATTGAATCAAAATACATATAACTATTTGATCATTTATAAGTAATTTCTTCTTTTTCTTGAAATGATCCTTTGTTTTTCCATTATTTCTCTATAATCTATAAAAATAACCATTCAATTTTAAGTTTTATTATAGGTAAAAGATAATACAAAGAATCTTTTATACTTTACCATTTTTTATTTTTGGAAAACAAAAAATAAAATAAATAAGCTTAGGGTAAGGTGCATACCTCAAAGGGAGGGCTTTGAACCTCTAGACATAGGAGATACGCTACCTATAAGGGCTAGTGGCCCCTCCTTTGGGATGAATTTCTCCCTTAATTTGTCCTACAACATAGCTTGAATCCCCTCACATAATAAAATTCATTTCCTACTCATGCTATTTGTTATTGCTTGAGTCATTGTCATCCTTTTGGGGCTTATAATATATTATTATGTTATAATATTTTATTTTAACTTATAATATATAATGATTTTTTTTTTAATATGTAAATTTATTTAAATATAACCATTGATTTGTATATATATAGAAGTTGACATGTATTATGATCGGATTAAGTTACTATTCATTAATATTAGTTATAATATTAAATTTGGTTTTAATTCTTTTGTGAAGAAAATTGTGAGATTAAAATTGTCTTTTTTGTTAATATTAAATATAATGTAGCAGGATATTATATAAAATCGTGTATTCAAATTGAGTGTTTTATTATTTGAATGAATACAAAAATAAGGTTTAATTTGTAAATCCTATTAGTTTAAGCATGTATTGAGACCATGTGAAAATGCAAATTCTCATTAAATATTTTATTATTATTAACTAATATTTTATAAAATAAAATAATTTAAATGATATCTCTCTTCCTCTCTTTTTTGTAAACATGGATGCTTGTTGAGAAAATAAATCATCTTATCTTTTATGAATTAAGTGTTGAATATTAATTAATTTATTGTATAGATATCTAATAGGCATTATTAGTTTACACGTACACATGTTAATGTCTCCATTCATCTCTTATCAACTTAGAAATGATAGAAAAAAAATTATGTATATTGTTAATCATATTCATTTTATTTATTACTCCCTTTCCTTGTCTCTTAATAAATTGTGACAAGGGTAGTGTAAGTCTAATTGTCTAACAATCATTATCCTTTAAAAGGAAAGGAAACGTTTGTGTATGATTACATGTTACCTTGTGTAGTAAGTATTTTGATCCACATTTGAATATTGATTGTGTTATGTATTTTAATACATTACTTGTATTGGATTACTATTTTGGAAAGTATATCCCCATTGCTTGCATAAAAAGTACCTTGGAGGAGTGGTTTTCATGAGGATGTCACCTACCTTTGGTGTCACACATATTGACAACATTCATGTCCTAGGAAGCTTCTACAACTTAGAGTGTTGTGTGGGGATGCATGCTACCCAACCATACACTCTTTATATTCATTCTCTTACCTTATCCATTGGAAAATTATATCATTTTCACATGTTTGGCTTCATGTAGTGTTACATATGATGATAAATATGTGCACACATTGTATTGCAATTGTGCATTGCTTTTTCTTTCTTTTTTTTGGATGTGTTTTATGTTTTCTACTCATGTTAGATTTTATGCATTGGGATTTCCTCTTATATGTATGTGTTTTTCTAAGAGAATAAATTGTGATGATCATATATTAGAGATTATTATATATAGTATCCGATTAGGATTGAATTTATTCTAATAAAACCCTTTGTACCCTCACATGTATTCTATATTCTTATTATTTATATCTATTTCTACCATTGTTTCCACTTTATTCTATTTTCTATCTCCCCAATTTATCTTCTCTATCTCTACTACTTATATATTATTATTATTATTAGTAACTTACATGTTCCTATCTCCCAGTTGCATGCTTGAATGTTATTTTTTCTTTACCCTAAATTCTACCATCTTGCATATGCACATATATCTTTTTTAATTCATAATACATGTGGCACTTTATATCAATACTTACACATACACATGATTTTTATTATTGAACCAAAGGAAATAGGTGTCTGCCTTTTAGGAGATGGAACTTTGGGACCTATTCCGCGCTTTAGTTCATTAGGAACCTAGATCCTTCAACCAGTGATGCATAGCAGGGAGGAAAACCACTAGCAAACATAATTCAAGGTGTTTCAACCAATTCCTCAATCATCCAAGCCCTAACTAGGGTGATTTCTCACACAACTTCATAAATTCCCTTGTAGGTCTGCAACAATAGTTTCTTGACCATATCTCTCAAATCTAACCTCAAACCTACTTCTCAATAGGCATTCTAGATACCCATTTTCCTCAACTTCAACATATCAAATTTACTCACACACTTGTTTCAGACCATCATCCCTAAAATTTGATTGGTACGCTACCCCAAGGCCTAAATAGACCACTTTTACAAAGCAACACCACTTTAAATGTTCCTCCAACCCTATAACTTAATTGCAATGTTCTTGACATACCTAAAATTGTCTAAATCAACAACTTTCCTCAACTGAGACAACCAAGAACTCCTCAAAATAAAAAAACCCTTACCCTAGGCCAATTTAGGCTTGAAATAAGGAGGGTTTATTGGAAATCCAACCTCCTTACCTTTTCTAACTTTTCCAATGCTTCCAACACATCCAAATATGTCTGCACATCTTAACAATCCATCACCCAACCTTTACCAAGGAATTTTATGCAAACCCCAAATTCTAACCATCACTTTTCAACCCAAAACTCATAGATTTGTAACTAGGGCAGTAACGAAACTTCACCTAAACACCTTCCATGCTCCAATCCCTATACTAGCACCTAATTCTATATTAATGGTACCCATTCCACTAGGTTTCTAACTAATCTATTAGTGGAATGGGTCTTAATGCATTTTAAAATCCTTCAAACACTCAAAATAGGGTTTAACTAATTGCCTACAACAAAATGCTTGTAAAAACCTTAATCTTCAATGAAATTCAATAAAATCACCACCAAATTGAAGCTATCTCAGGCCTCCATCGAAATCAAAGGATTTTAGATCATTATCCTATTATACGGACCTATGCAAATCTGGAGAGCAACAAATTACCAAAAATTAACATAGGAAAATGAGTTTTCTTATTGTTTCTTTTAATCAAAATTTCTACAACAAACTTACATCAAGTGTTTTTAGCATATTTAAAATTTTCTCACCTCAAACTACCAAAACCAACTGACTCTAACTGATGTTTGAACTTCTAACCGTTGGACTTCTCCAAATTTGCATTTTTTGTAATTTTTACATGACAACATTTGACAATATTTGCATAAATTGGAACTTTTACACAATGAACCCCCTAAAGACTCAAATCATAACTCCAATGGTCTATTATGATCTTATTTGAATGAAAAATTTCTCAAACTCCTAAAAACCAACTTAAGACCCTACTTGACCAAATTTACAAAATGACCTTGGTGCCCCTACACCAACCAGTTGACTTGATTGAGGAATGGGGTAAGGGTTCCTTGGTGTGATTAAATGGGGGGTTCACCATTAAATGAATCTTCAAAAGAGAAATGCAAACATGTATGCACAAAACCATAGAAACTTGAAAACATGAAATCAGATTGATAAACAGACTAAAATAGAAAAGTACTTGGAGAAGTGGAGATGTCTAAACAAGGTTTGAAAACCTTGAAAATTGTTGTTTTTAAGTGCATTAGGACTGATACGCCAAACTGGGCGATCTAGTCCTACTACATGAATTTGTGCAGAATCTAGAATCTTCTAGTGACCGAGCAGAATCCACAAAAATATGGAAATAGGGCTATACAAAGACGCATACGCCCAGAGGAGCGATTTAGTCCTGTTACAAGGGTTTGGCCGATATTTTTGTAGCCTCTAGTGATCTTTTGTAGCTTCCTTCTTGTTTGATCTTTAAGTTCGAAAGTTTGAATTCTGGCCTATAGGTGAGTTTCCATGAAGATGACAACTTTGACAAATTTGTCTTCAAAGGATCCCCAAGCTTCAATTCACCTAGATCTACAAACACACATCAAGAGAGAAAAATGTTGGTTTGTTAGGGAATAGGGGTTTGCCTTGGTCAAACCTTGTTTTGGTAATTAAACCTTGAAATGAAATAGAAAAGCATAAAGGAATGATGAATGAACAAATGCAATGTTGCAACTCACCAAACCCTTGAAATAAAGGTTGCAAACTTGTGTGAAACAACTTCAATGGATGTGGATCTTGAATCTTGATTGTTGATATGAGATAATGTCTTTGAATGATTGCTTGAATCATGAAACCCTACATCACAAATGTTAGCTCACAAACACACATGATGCATGAAGACTTTGATATGATGCTTGAATCTTGAATGTAGCTCCAAATGCTTGATGATTTGCTCCTGAATGCTCTTGATCTCATAAACTTGATATAGGAATGCTCCCTTAAAGTTGCTAGCTTGAAAATATTAGGTGAAACATAATGAAATAACCTTGTATTTATACTTGTTTATGCCTAATTTCTTGAAATTACAACACTACAAGCTAACATCAAATCTAGGATAATAAAATTCCACCAAGAATTTGAATTAAAATAGGTCCAAGTTAAAGTGAGACTCATACACCAAGTTTGGCATATGAGTCCTAGTGGCTTAAAACTAGGATACAAACTTCAAGGAGTGTAAGTTCAATGCAACATTTGAAATCAAGCCCTGAGATGTAGGTGGGACCCATACGCCCAAGGTAGTGTATGAGTCCTAGATCACTAGATCTAGAACACATAACCAAAAACATTGAATTATGATTTGTCATTTGTTAAATGTCAGGATTATCCTTAGAAAAATGCATTTAATTAGGCTTGTGGATGCAAAATAGGACCAAAAAAGGCATAAATAAGCCATGTTTTAGCAGGGAGGACCCAAACAAGTGTGAAAATGTAAAGGGATACATTTTTCTACACTACATTTAGCCCCCACTTTAGTGAGAAGAGGAACTTGCTTCTAACTCACACTATAGTAGACAAATTTGTATCAAGAGGGGTCCAAGTGTACCAATGCTAGTGAGATAGGATGACAACAATCAAGAGGGATGATCAAGCCCTCAAGATCAAGATCCTATGGAAAACCAACATAGGCACAAAAGAACACGCATGTGAATGATGTATGAAGCAACAACAAAGTAAAAACATACACTGTCAAAGACATAAAGAAAGAAAAAGGGAAAAGAGGGTGGATCAAGCCTCGACATTCTGTCCAACATGATGTGGACTGGGTCTAAGATGTTTGTCCAAAAAAAATTTACAAGTGGAACATGATGTCCACTATGAAAAAAGAACACACGCTCACATGGGCTATTGGAATACAGTATCCATTAGGTGATACCCTAGTGAGACACATATTCACGTGGCTAGTATGTGCCCACATAGACAAGCAAGTGGCTATGGGAAATTCATGCCTATGGTTAGCTCCCATACGTATAACCATACCAAATCCATACCTCTAATAACTTCAATAAGGTGCCACAAAATGAAATTTCAAGCTTATGAACAACATCCAAGCAAAGATTTGTTCAAAGGGACTTTGCTTAGTTCATGTAAGGCCTCTTCTTAGGGAACATCATGCCTAATGGACCTCCAAGAGAGGAAAAATCAAAAATATCACACTCTCACAGGAAAAAAAAACCCAATGACACCACCAAGAAAGGGACGCATCACAACAAGAAAGAGAATCACACAATGAAACATGATAAATGTTGAAAGGTAATGTCAATGTATGCCCCCACTTTAAAGCGATTGCTAAAACCATTGTTGTGAGAAATATACTTTAAAGTATCCAATGGAGAAGACATGAGAGCTTATTTGGAAAGTTCCATGCCAATTCATACGTTGTCGAATGAAACTACATCATGAATAAAGGGTTGCCCCAAAAATATAATGCTAAACATAGAAAGAAAAAGTATGTCACATGTGAGCCAACTTAAGGCATGTCGTCCACATCCCAAGCTTGCTCTTATATATACATGGAAGGTGGTCAACTAGCCAAAAGAGACAACGAAAAGTACCATACAAGGACAAGGATACCTAACCCTCTTGCCCCCACTTAGTGTAGGACAAGGATAAGCCGAGATGATTGATGAAAATTAGTATTAATTAGAGGAACTAGGTGCTTGAACACAAGGAAGAGAAACACATTCCTTAAGATGTTGAATTTTAGTTCTCAAAACCTTACATTTATTAGTAGAATTGCCATGAACTCTATGATATGCACAAAATGAACTTGTGACATAAAATTTCTTTCATGTTCTTGGAGAGAGATATATCAAACGATCTTAGAGGAGTCTTGACAAGATACTCTCTTAATTAGGAAGATGTCCCTTTATTTTGTGACAAAGATATCTCTTGCTTAGTACAAGGTGTCATTCTTACACAAGACTTTAGATTTTGAGATTTTTTGCTCTCCTTTATAGGAGGGTGTAAAATATAACAAATTTGAATCATTAGTGTTTTGTGTGATGAAATTTATATTAAGCGAGGATTTCTTTGATTCTTTCGTTTCTTTCAAAGAACAATACCCAATACCACTAGTGGTTTATTGTGTGTTATGTTGTATGGGGACATAGATACCTTGTTCTCTAGCACCAAATCCTTTTCCACTATAACCAAGTTATGTCATAAGTTCATAACCTCTTCCGTAAATATTTTTCATTTCTTCTAGAGTCGGTGGTTGCTCATAATCAACTTCATCAAAGTTTGTTGTGTAATTTTCTTCTCTTTCTAAAGTGGTTGAGGTGGATGATTTTGAAGGTTCATCTAAATTTTGTGTTGACATTATCGTTTGTTCTTTTTTCTTTTTAAACTCTTTTGTTGTGATCTTGTATTCTCCCGTGAATGTAGGTGTGAAGTCTAAGGAACCCCAATCATCTTCCAATAACTTTATGACTTCTTCAATATGATTTTCTTTGTATTTCTCTTGCATAGGTTCCACTTGTATAGTGGTGTCAATGTTTTCAAAGGATTTTCCTTTTTTTTCTTAATGTTCAAAAAAAAAATTTGTTCAGGGTCAGCTTCAATTGTATACACTTTGTTTTTGTAGACATACTTCATTATATGATGAAGAGTAGAAGGCACCCCATTCATTGCATGGATCCATGGTCTTCTGAAAATAAGATTATATGAAAGATCATGAGGCATAACATGGATAGGGGTTTGTAATGTCCTTTCCAACTGTAATAGGCAAAGTGATCACACCAAGCAATTATTTTCCTACATTGTCAAATACTCGAATCGATAAGGAATTAGGTTCAATTCTTGATTTATCCACGCCAAGCTTATACAAAAGGGTTACACTACACGCATTAACGACTGAGCCATTGTCAATAAGGGTTCACTTTATCCTTTCCCTATTGAAAATAGTTGTTATCATGAAAGCTTCATTTTTTTTTTGCACTTCTAACGAAGGTAACTCATCTTGATGGAAAGCAATGTCTAAGTTGACCAGAGTTATAGCTTGAATTTTGGATGATACTTCATTTTATTACACATTAGGAGGGGTAGGAACTTGTTTTAAGGCACTTTGAATCATGTTATGATAATGAGGGGAGGCTTGAATAAGGTCCCATAATGATATCTTAGCAGGAGTGTTCTTAAGTTGTTCAACAAGATCATACTCCTTTCCATTATGTAAAGGAAAATGAGGGGTGCTAGGCAAGATAGGTTGAGGTAATGGGAGGGATGTTGGAGTTGTTTGTCTTGGTTTAGATTTTTTCTAGTGTTATATATATGAGCAACAGTATTATAACTTGATTGCTGCAAAAAATTATTCTTAGGTGGTTCGAGGATAAGGATGGGTTTTTTTGGAGTTTGTGGTTGGTTTGAGGGTGGGTAAAGGATGAGTTTAGCCTCAGGAGGTGCAATAATTAAAGGATCTCTAAGATGTATAAGAATTAGAGGATCAAGGGAGTTCTAATGCTCATAACTTCACCAAACTTATCCTTGTTTTCATGATCTTTTAGTGAAGGAGAGTCTAATGTTATCTAGTCATCTTCATCTAATGAACCCACATTACTATTGTTTGAAAGACATGCATCAATTCTATCATTCTCTTGTACTATGATATCTACCCTAGTAGGAGAGATTTTAGGAGAGGAGAAAACAAGATGTTCATCATAGCCCATGGTTAGATTTTGTAAATTAACCTCATCAATAGGGTAGGTATTAAGAGAGGAATAGCTATCATTGTCATGCTTACCAATGATTGGATCCTTTCATTCAAATAGATCTCTCCAAATGGTAGGAGCATTAGGAAAGGGAGAAATGAGATTTTCATGACTCTCAATAAGTGTAACTTCTAACACCAAATTATCTTCTTCACAACTCAGAAAGATATTAGGAGAAGGAAAAATGTGATTATCATGATTGTCCACGATTGCATCCTCTTTCACTAAAGCATTGTCACAAGTAGGGGAGGTGTTGGGAGATGAATAAAGATTAGGTAGAGTAATGTTAAGGAATATTTCAATGATCTCATATTCTTTTGTCATAATATCCTCCAAAGGGGGAGGAGGAGAGGGACAATCAAGACTTTCATGATTCTCAATGATTGTATCTTCTTTCACCAAGATACCTTTGTCACTAGTAGGAGAGATATCGAGAGAAGAACAACTATGATCTTCATGATTATCTATGCTTGTATCTTCTTGTATCATATCATCCTCACAAATGGGAGAGATAGTAGGGTTTGCATGAGTGATATTACGGATTGTGTCAACGGTTTGTTTCTCTTGAGCTAAAATGTTTTCATAACTAGGAAAGATAGTGGAAGGATGGATAACATGTTTCTTAATGGCCTCATCTCTATGATCTATATTGAACTCATAAGAGGGGATATTGTACATATAATCCATTCTTAACCATTTTAAAACCACATCTCATAAAATAAAACATGCTAACATGAACAAGTAAGCTATCTAATTTATGCAATGCTTCAAAAATGCAAACAAATGTCCTACATATCTGAAGATTTTCACTATTGAAATGAGTTTTGGAATGATTTTTAAAAATGAGTACACTAAATGGATGATTTGACCTAGCTACATGAAATGGAAATTCCTAAAACTTTCCAAACTAATACAATAGGTTACCAGCAAGCCTAGGACATACATAAAATCACCAGAAAGCTCAGAAAAGTTGGTTTTTGTAGGCCTCCAAGGACTCATTCGCCCATATGGGTGTATGAGTCCTACTTAGGGTTTTTGATAGTTTCAAATAGTGAAAAATAGAGAGCACATAATACACATGAATATGGAAAAAAGACCTATACCAAGACTAAATTTCCCAGGTAGGCGAATGAGTCTCAATTAGGGTTTTTAAATATGAATCAACAAATTCTAAGTTGATTTTAATGTGTCTAGGATGTATATTGACTTGATTGTTTGAAATTATAGATTCTCAGTGAAATTGAATGATGAAAGATGCAAAAATGAAACCTATATGCACTTGTCACTAATGCAATGTTTAGAAGCCCTAAATGCAATTCAATTAATGAAAATCTAATGCAAAGTTAATGCAAGCTAGATATAGGACTACAATGTTCTCCAAATCATAAATTAAAGGGTCCAAAGGTCGGGTTCACCAAAATGAACCAAAGGAAATAGGTGTCCACCTTTTAGCAGATGGAACTTTGGGACCTATTTGGTGCTTTAGTTCATTAGGAACGTAGATACCCCAACCAATTGAATTGATTGACGAATCGGGTAAGGGTTCCTTGGTGTGATTAAATGGGGGTTTCACCATTAAATGAAGCTTCAAAGGAGAAATGCAAACATGTATGTACAAAACCCTAGAAACTTGAAAACATGAAATCAAATTGATAAATAGACTAAAACAAAAAATTACTCGGAGAAGTGGAGATGTCTAAACAAGGTTTGTAAACCCTGAAAATTATTGTTTTGAAGTGCACTAGGACTGATATGCTAGACTGGGCGATTTAGTCCTGCTACAAGAATCTAGGTAGAATCTGGAATCTTCTGGTGACTGAGCAAAATCCATAGAAATATGGCAAAAGGGCTATATAGGGACTCATACACCTAGAGGGGTGATTTAGTCCTATTACTATGGTTTGATTGATATTTTTGTAGCCTTTAGAGATCTTTTACATAGCTTCCTTCTTGTCTAATCTTTAAGTTTGAAAGTCTGAGTTTTGGCCTATAGGTGAGTTTTCGTGAAGATGACAACTTTGACAACATTGTCTTCAAAGGATCTTCAAGCTCCAATTCACCTAGATCTGCAAACACACATCAAGAGAGAAAAATGTTGGTTTGTTAGGGAATAGGGGTTTTCCTTGGTCAAACCCCATTTTGGTAATTAAACCTTGAAGTAAAATAGAAAAGCATGAAGGAATGATGAATGAACAAATGCAATGTTGCAACTCACTGAACCCTTGAAATAAAGGTTGCAAAATTGTGTGAAATGGCTTCAATGGATGTGGATATTGACTCTTGATTGTTGATATGAGATAATGTCTTTGAATGCTTGCTTGAACTATGAAACCCTACATCACAAATGTTAGCTCACAATCATGCATGATGCATGAAACTTTGACATGATGCTTGAATCTTGAATATAGCTCCAAATGCTTGATGATTTTCTCTTGAATGCTCTCTTAAATTTTCTAGCTTGAAAATATTAGGTGAAACATAGTGAAATAACCTTGTATTTATACTTATTTATGCCTAATTTCCCAAAATTACAACACTACAAGCCAACATCAGATCTAGGATAATAAAATCCCACCAAGAATTTGAATTAAAATAGGTTCAAGTTAAACTAAGACTCATACACCAGGTTGGGTGTATGAGTCCCAATGGCTTAAAACTAGGACACAAACTTCAAGGAGTGTTAAGTTCAATGCAACATTTGAAATCAAGCCCCGAGACCTAGGTGGGACCCATACACCCAAGGTGGCATATGAGTCCCAAATCACTAGATCTAGAATACATAACCAAAAACATTAAATTATGATTTGTCATTTATTAAATTCTAGGATTATCCTTAGAAAAATGCATTTAATTAGGCTTGTAAATGCAAAATAGGACCAATTAAGGCATAAATAAGGCTTGTTTTAGCAGGGAGGACCCAAAAAAGTCTGAAAATGTAAAGGGATACATTTTTCTACACTACAACTATCTTCTAGTTCATTACCTCACATGTTATGATACCATTACTGATAAGACATACACACCTATTATATAGCTCATATCATTTTTTCTTCATTTATTACATGTTCTTACCCTTCCCTTAGGGGTATCTTATTTACATACCTTGGTATTTCTCCTTTCACCCTGGTCATTTACCTTATAATGACTATCTCTCTATTTTAGCCAATCAATTTAATGGAGGTAATACTACATTTTTTTATCTATTTTATGTCCTTACAACATTATCACTTAGCCTAGCTTGGCCTTTTTTACCATTGGAGTGATAACTACATATAATTAGAAATGACACCCTTATTGTCACATATTTATTTGGGTCTAGCCTCATCCATTGGGTGCAAACCTCATATATCTAAGTGGTGACCACACAATAATCATTATTAACATATTTATTTTATTTTTGGCTTGTCCTATCCCATTTAGTTTGTGGCAAAAACATCACCAATCTTATTGAATATCCACCTATACCTCTCATACATCTTCGGGCTATGATAGCCAAGTCTTTAAAAATATGTAATTTTTCTATCTGTATAATTAATAGCCCTCTCTCATTATGTGATCCTTCATGGATCATATTAATATTTATTTTTCTCTTTCCATATCTAGTGTTGTAATTGTATCTATTGGAGAGTTTGGTATTGTGTGTGTACCTATTATGTTGAGCATCTCATTTTGTTCTAGACTTTTATTTTGTTTTATAACATTATTTTGTTTATCATTTAATGACTATATTTATTTTCTCTTGTGTATTGCAGGCTAGGTGATTACATGTGGAAGTTAAGGAAAACTGAGGATATTGAGTGCATATTCCCCCCATATATATCTTTAATTATTTTCTCTTATGTATTTTAGGCTAGGTGATTACATGTGGAAGTTAAGGAAAACTGAGGATATCGGTGCATATGCTCCCCATATATATCTTTAACAATAAATTCAAAAATTGATGCAATGCATTTTGATTTACTATACTTTATTTAACACACTTATTCAATTAATTTCATCATCCCATTAAAGTGAGAGAGAAATTTAAGGTTGAGAATTATCTGTAACTTGTTGGAAGAATGAAGAGATGTCATTGATGCATGTATTGGAAACATGAGCATGTGGAATGAGCACAAAGTATATATAGTTATGCATTGTAGTGTTGTCAAAGATGACAACATTGTACCCCAGTAAGAAAGATCATGGTGTAGATCAATTTGGGGGGCCCAAACATGTTTTAGGATGTTTTTGTAAGGTAATTTTGTAAAAAAAATTGATCTGGTGAAGGAAATAATTGTGGATATTGAGTAAGTGTCAATTCTAGTGATTCTGTGTATAAGGGATCTGATATTTGGGTCTGCATTGGTCTGTTGTTGAAGATTTTGCTCTATGCTTCTATTATAATTTTGTTGGCTAGTAGATGAACTTAATTCTAGAATTTCATCTTGTTTTTGTTTTTTGTGTGAAAGTTATAAGTAACAAAAGTTCGGCTTGGTAGTTTCAGGCGTTTCCAGTATAGTGCATGTGTGTTGATGAATCCACACTTCTCCATGGATTGGATTTTAGTTGTGTGTTTTGATGGAGCTATTGAAATTTTTCATTAAATGGTGTATTCCAATTGGCATAATGTTTGGAGGTTCGTGTGTCCAAATATGTATGTACAGTTGGAAATTTTTATAATTAGGTCACCACCTGTGCTGACCTAATGTGTTGGATGTATTGCGGAGGTTAAGTATGTGTTGATCAATTATGTAGGTGATATTTTAGATCCATGCCAACATATTTTAAAGTATTATCTGGTTTGAATCATGGTGTGAAGCATGTGTGTAAGGATCTTATCTTCCAAGTTTCATTTTGTGAATTACACCTAATTAGACAAACCTAATTGATGTTTTGGGTGAAACGGATATATAAGAAAGATCGTTTTGGGTATTTTGTGATAGATGTGATGTATGGATGTTGTGAAAGATGTGACAATAGTTTGTGAGTGTGAATTGACTAAATGCAAAGTAGAGAAAATCACTGATTTAGATTAGTATGAAGAGTTTTGAATCTGTATTTTGAGCTTTATTGGAACTGTATTCATGCATGTGTGAGATGCAATTGTAACACTTCAATTTTTGGTTGTGTGTCACAATCTCTTCTATATCTCTCTTTTCTTAGTGGGAACTGAGTCCACTTGTAGTGAGCACTTCTATAATATACCATAATTGATTATAATATATTGTGAGCTAATCCTCACTGTGGTTTTTCCCATTATGGGTTTTCCATGTAAAAATCTTGGTGTTCATGTGTTATGTGATTTTTTTGGATGTTTCATGCTTTCCTTCATTACTACAATTGAATATGTTATGAGTATTGTATGTTTAAATGATTAAGTGGTTTAAAATAATACTGATTCACCCCCCTCCTATTATTTCAGGTGTTCAATAATTGGTATCAAAGCCTAGTTCCTTGGAAGGAGCTTAACCGCTTTGGGAGGTCTTGGAGGTTGAACGCATGGCTATTAGGAGATCACCTACTCCTCCAGAAGAGATTCTTGTTGTTGGATCTACAAAAAAAGATTGAATATTGACATAAATGGAGAACTCAAAGTTGCTCTTGAAGATCTTGAAAGAACTGAAAGTGAAAATAGAAATATGAAGAAAAATGTCAAAGAAGCAAATGAATGCATCATAAAATTATGGGAGAAAATCAAGAAATTTAGAGAAAGGCATAAGGAGGTCAATGATAAATTGAAGCACGTGAATGAAACAATCATTGATTTGAAGGTGCAAGTTGAAGAAATAAAAAGAGTTGAAGAATGTTTGAATGCAATGGTGAAAAGAAAGATTGAGGAATGTACAAAGCTTGAACAAGAAGTTGTGGATCTGATATTAGATCTGGAATAAGAAAATAATCATGAAGATAAATTCAATAAGATCTCTACCATGCTTGATGAAATGATTGCAAATCAAAAAGGTTCCAAAGATAAAGAAGGATTAGGATTTGAGATAGGTGAAAGTTCAAATATATATCAAACACCTAATGCTAAAAAGAAGTTCTTGATGAAAAAAATAAGATTAAAAACAAGAACAATGACAAGAAAATCTAGAATAAAAGGAATGAAGCTAGAAGGCCATCGATCAAACAACCAAATGCACAAAGGTACCCATATTTTAATGGTTTATATTATTCTTGCAATAGATTTGGACATAAGGCTATGGAATGTAGAAGCAAAATGAATCAGAATGTTCCATCTTTTCCCGATCAATGTTTTACACGCAAGAGATTTGGTCATAGAGTTAGTGAATGCAGAGGTCAAATGATGAATGGCTATCACAATGGTAGAATGGCTCAATCTTTCAATGGATATTGTTATACATGCAATGGATTTGGGCATAAAGCTAATCAATACAAATCTAGAAGTAAGGTTGGTCAAAAGAATGTCATATGCTACAATTGTAGTAGACTAGGACATATTTGCAAGTTTTACAAAAGCAAAATATGAAGAAGGATAATCTGGTAAAGAAGAATGGTCCAATAAAAAATATTTATCCACCAGAGAAAAAGGAGATGGAAAATATTTGGAAAAAGAAGGAAGACACGGATGTTAAGGATTAATCTATACCAACATCTGGTGTAGATGTTCCCTCTGAAAAATAAGTTTAGAGCTTTGGTTCAGGGGGAGCTTTAGTGGAAATATTTCATCCCCCACCAAAGAAGTGGTGTTGATACTTCATCACAAGGATATGCGATGTAAAACAATGCACTTGATCTAATGCAGAAGATTACAATACAAAATATTGAAATGTGAAAGTTTGTAGAGCATTTGAAGTTGACTATGCATACAGTTAACGGTTTGACAAATTTATGAGATAAAACATTTATGGTGAATTAGGTTACAATATTTTTTTATAAGTGATTACACTTAACCTAAACTCATTTGCATCGAGCATTTGAGAAAAGCAGAACTATGAAGAATTAAATTGGAGTAACAAAAAGCGATTGAGCTGGAGTGCAAGCAAAACTCTAGCCGAAAAGCATTGAAGGAATTTTCAAAAAAAAATTACCCTAGTTTTTTAAATAGTTTTTTAGTTTATTGTAAAGATGTATATATCGCAAGCGGTTGAGGTCTTTGAGCGTCCACGACCTAAATTTAAGAGGAGTCTCAATAAATCATTGTTGGATGATCTAAATGGTGTGTTCTTGCACATACCTTGTGTATTTTTACACATAGAGGTTGTTAGGGCTTACATCCATGTCAAAATGGAAGAATATAACCACACGAGGTTGAATGAATTTTGGTTAAATGAACTCACTAGAGAATATTTTGAGTTAAAACTAGAGTTTGGGTCATTGGCAGAAAAACATCTTGATATCCGGAGTCAATTTCTCATCTTCTTTTATGTGGATGAATGGGTGAGGTACACCCTAAGCAAGATCCATGACAAGTTCTTGTGGTTGGAAATTCCACACTTGATTAACAAAGATGCAATTAGGATTGTGACTGGTCTTTGCTCAATTGGACTAGTACTGGTACTCAAATCTATGAATAATGAGATTATAATGGAGTGTACCAGAGCAAAGTGTGATAGGAGGGATTTAACTATTAAAGACATAAGAAACCTTGTTGTGAAGTATGCCTCTATGATGATAGGTTACAAGTTGTATTTCACCAACAAGGAGAAATTTGTGATAGCCACTACCATCAACACAACTTACAAAATGGTGGAGAAGGATGAAAACTATGATCTATGTGAATTGTGGAGATTACAATTGTTGGAGAACCTACAGAAAACCAAGAAGTCCAAGTATTCCTTCAATTTTGGTACTCTGATAATTTGTATATTATTTTACTTTCTAAATGGAGTTCTTGGAATAAAGAATGTAGTGTGGCTACTAGAAAAACATGCAGCCCACCAAATCAAATATTATTTATTTTTTTGGATATGTGAAGACACAAAAGAATGCCCTTTGGGGTTTCTTCAAAAAAAATTAAAAGAAGATGCAAGTATGGCATAGGATACCTAAGCAATTGGTGGAAAGATATCAAAAGGATATCACTTTTCTGGTGACAAAAGATGAATGCATAATGGAAGTTGTAGAGACCAAGACAATATGGATCCCAAAGTTGGATATGAGGTTTATGTGGATGAAATTATTGGTTTGGTTGATATCCTGCTGAAGAGTCCTAAAGACACCACAAAAGAACAGTATGGAACCTATGAGGAAAAATCAATGGAGATGCATATGGAGCAAAGGAAACCATAAATAAAGAAGAATGTTGAAAATATGGTTGTATAGTTTGCAAAGGCTATAGACCATGCAAAAGAGAAAGTAGAACAAGCCAAAATACTTTGGGCTCTCCGAGAAGCTCATCAGGTGCAAGAAAATCTAGTGGGACTGGTACCACTCCTCCATCTTCTTAGAATCCCTCTGGGACTACCCCCTCATCAAGTGGAACAAAGAGGAAGGAGACTAGCACACCTAAAAGGAAAACCAATGCTATGGTAAAAGAGAAAGTCTCTTCGATAAAGCAAAAAAAAAGGGGTCTGAGAAAGAAAAGGTTGCTCTAATAGCACATCAAACTGGCCCAGTGAAAAGGAGGGTAAATTCAAAAGCTACTAGAGAACAATATTTAGGTGTGAATGTTGAGGAAGAAGAAGAGGAAGAAGGACCTTAGTTGGTCTGAAAGATAAAAGGTGAAGCTTCACAGGGTGAAGCAAGTTCTAAGAAGTAGGTGGATGTTTTGGATACCGATGAGGAAGAAGAAATAGAAAAGGAAAAAAGGAATTTGTTATCCACATTCAAAAAAAGAAAGAAGAAGCCACTAAGAAAGTGTCACCAGAGAAGAAGAGGAAAGCGGACACAAGGAAAAAGAAGACATTAGAGAAGAAGCAAAAAAAAAAAGATATGATAAGAGCACATAGCCCAATGAAATTAGATGCATTATTTAATAGGATTGTGCAAAATAATATGTTAGAAAAAACTATGACATTGTATAATGAGGCTGATGAGGTAGATAAGGCCACCATAGTTGATTTCATTGTAAATTATATTATAGTACTTGAAATAGATATGTGGAATATAGAGGATAAGCTTCCTACGAAGTTATGGAATATTTTGATAGAAAGGAGACAAGAAGCTATAGAAGAAGAGGCCAAATTGAAGGCCTATGCATTGGAGAAATTTAGTGCTCCTCTCTCTAAGGAGAATAAATCCACTTTGGCTACATTGTTCAATAAGGAACTCAGAAAAAAGTAGAGGGTGACCACCCTAATGAGCAAAGATCAAAATGATCTTGAAAGGCTCCATAAGGATACTATTGAAAAGGTTGTAGATCTTGCACAAAGACTAGGGACAGACAACCCTAGAAAACAAAGATGAAACACATGAAGATATTCCTACTCCAAAAGAGAATGTCAGAGATTTACATGATAGTGGTGCTCAACATGAACATACAACCGAGGAAGATATTGCACAAGACAATATTCCTCTAGAAGTAGAAGGTGCAATAGAAGAAAATGTGGAGATTGAGGATAATGGAGAAGCATAGAAGAATGTAGCTACCGATGAAGATGCTGCTAAGGAGGATACATCTAAAGACCATCAAATACCTCCTCTGGTAACTGAAACACCTATTGAAAATATTAAAGTGCAACCAAAGACATTTATCCCATTGGATAATATAGAACAAGTTACCAATGAAGACACAAAAAAGGAAGATCAACAAAAGAATGGAAATGCATCCGATGATGTAGACAAAATAGAGGCAGAGACACTAGCCAACAATGGTGATAAAGATAAAGAGAAGGATGTAGAGGAAGGTGTTAAGGCAATCGGTGAATCCTCTAGAACATCTAGAGATTCCCTACAGAACTTATTGAATATGCAACTGCAATTTCAACTTGTTGCATCCATACAGTTGCTATAGTTGCCCATGCAACAAGGAAATTTTGACCTTGGAAAGATCTCACTACTTTACAAGCTTCAACTAGAGATGTTTTACATCCATCTTCCTAGAAGAAAATCATTGAGACACATCAGATGAGTAGAGAATTAATTTAGGAGGCAATGAAGACACTACAGGAG
>VDFB02028896.1:0-35865 GCA_007258455.2 Sequoia sempervirens
GGAGGAGTCAAATTTATAAGCATCTAAGGGTTTATGACAGATTTAACACATAACATATAAGATCCTTGATAACATTGCTTTACAATCTCATCAATATGTATTCTAACCCAATACTACTTATCAAATCCTTATACAGAGCATATGCACCTACAATCCCATTCAAGCATTTTAATTAATTCCTTGAATTAAACCTAAAACAAGAATCATACACACCACAATAGTGAGATGAATAAAACAACCCTTGATCATTTTATTCAAAATTCAAATATACTTGTACAATGGAGAGACACAAGTTTGAATTAATAATATCAATTCAAATGCCAGTACTATCACAAAACATCAAATCCCTATGAATTCAAAACCTACTACAAAATGACTCAAAACCTAAATTGCATTTTCCCTAAAACCATCAGACTTTACAATTTGATCTGCAACTTCATCTAGACTCGACCAAAAATATTTAACTTTCTAACCCATACTTCTGGCCTTGAAATCCTTCTTATAGAAAAAGAAGGAGCAAACAAGCATCAGGCCAGAAAGCACATGTGTCACCAGCCAATTAGACTGCCTTGTGATATTCCAAAAATTTGTTACAACAATAATCTCCCCAGAGAATTTTCTTGTTCATTGTGCTCGCTGAGAATGGTTGATGCAGCACAAAAAACTTCAAGAATTCCGTGCCTAGATTGCCACCAAAAAACAAAATTGAAATCTGTTGTAACTGTAACAACTAATTTGTCAACCATTAGCAGCCTACTCCTTTTCACTCTTCCTTAGTTAAATATACATTTACCTATTTCTGGTACTCTTCATCAATTGGCCAATAAAAAATGATCACCTCATTCACCTTGACACTATAAGGTTTGTACTTAATTTCCACCTGATTCGCTTCTCTTTCAAAAGACTCCAAGAATGAGCTGGTGCTAATGATTTTGTCCATACAGCTCACCAACAAATCTGAATATGAGTTACCCTATTTTTGAGGGTTTTGTAGTCCAAACATGATATAAAGGGGCTCTTACACTTTTTGTGATTACTGTAGCTTGTGTAAGAGGCCCCATGGATACTATTGTAATTGTAGGATGCATGAATAGGGCGTAGGATGAGAAATAAAGAAGGTATAGCTATTGTCCTCAATAGTTTTGTGAAGAAAATCATGTGAAATGAGAGGTTCAAGCCTAGGTTTCAACAAAACATGTATGAGAGATCTAATTTTATGAATTTTTATCCATATGCACACTTAATGGGTTGTTTCTAAACACTAAATATAAATGATATACATACACATACACACACACACACATATATGTATGTATGTATGTATGTATGTATGTATGTGTATTTTTAAATGTAAATTTAAATGCAATTACTGGATGCTCTCCTAGAACAATAAATGCAACATATCATTAAAGAAATTTATATTTATGTATATAAATGTGTATTTCTAAATTCAAGTATAAATACAAAGAGCATATGGTTTTGTAGTGTTATAGATACAACATATCCATAAATTAATATAATTGAAATTCTAAAGTCTTCAACACATATAATATGAAATCGATCAAACTATTAAACTACATGAGAAATAAATGAAAACAGTAAATGCATATGTATGTGTATTTGTAAATGTAGGTGTAAAATAAATAAGAATAATGAAAATTATAAAAGAATACAAGGAAAGGTCTCCTCCCTTCTTGGTAGTGATAACCTCCTCCACACACAACCCTTAAAAATTATGAATAGTGGAATATAATCTTTGAAGAACTCAAAGTTGATTCTCTCCTACCTGATGCAATTAGTCATTTTATCCTTACAAACATTTATAGTGATTACTAGAGGCACATAGACCAATTCTTCATAATAGAATAATTTGATCATACTTTTCCAATGATGACATTCTGAGAAAACCTTAGGTTAAATGAATAATTTCTAGCTAATTTTTTTAAATCATGTCCAACCGTATAAGAGAAGACCGCTGCTATGTGTACCTGGATACCATGGAGAAAGGCTAGTCTTTGGGCTCTTTCATCAATCATCCTACCTTAAAAAATACCAAAAGTCTCCTAGAAATTAGACATAGGAAGATTTAATATGCCTTATAATTTTTTTATTTCCAAAGCGTAAACTTATGATGACTTAACCAGGCCTAGTACACACTCCCTCCCCATTAACCACTTAGACATATGGAAATTAAATGTACATTTTCTGCTATTTTTATTCATGTAGGTGTCCAATAAACCACTTGGTGGTGTTTCCCTTCAAGTTTATTTACTTGAATAAAGAGAAAAAGTCCTTTGATTACAATTAGAGAATACATTTGAGGCCTTGGTTGTGTAACTAGTGGACCATAGTCACATTTAACACTTGTTACAAAGTTTGGGAGTTAAAACATTAAGTAGATTTGATTTGTGATGGACACATTTGGATCTGGTGAGTAACAATAGCTTGCAATCTATCAAGACCCCCTGATTACCTTATAACTTGTGAAATTCTTGTAATGAAATGATAGATTAACCATAATGTCACCTTGGGTTCACATCACCATGAAAGAACTTCATCCAACATCCTTTTATGAGTGTGCAAAAGTACCACCAAATAGGCATATTTGTCGACTGCCTTCCCTGCTTAGGGAAATTTCTAGGAAGAGAAGAGGAAAGCAGACATGTAGTATGCCCAAAAAAGAGGGAGATCAACTAGAGGTCAAAAGATTAGAAGAAAAATTCCGTGAATGGAATTTTTCTTGCTGAAGGGGGGTCATGTTCTTATGATGATGAGAGCATAGGCGACATTGAGGTGCCCTTGAGGTACAAACATCTACGGAAACAATGGGTACCCAAGGAACTTCCTCCAATAAACACTAATTTTTGTGTCAACGAGAGGATATATCGCATAACACCATCGTCATTACATGGTTTGAGCCTATTTTGCATGGACGACATAAAGGTATGTTACGAAAAAGTTATCGAATTGATGGAGTATGTTGAACCCTGTTACAATTACAAAGATTGGATGCAACTGGTTCGATATACACGAAGTATGCGTAGGTATGCACTGTTAGCAAATTATATACAACTAAAAGATAAGGATCAAAATAAAGGAGTGGCTATGTACATTGACAGAAGGCCAAAAGAATTAGGGAATATTGCAGGGTTGATAAATAGTACACGACCTTGGTCAACAATTAAGCAACCCAATTGCATATTTGAGGCATGCGAGGGAAACCATGTATTCGTATGTGCGATAAAATCAATAACTGCAGGGGAAGAGTTGCTAATCGATTACAATTTGAATTGCTTAGCTACAAACATAGTTACTATGGGGGTGGCACGTACTATGTACCATTTTACCCAACCTCCAATTAATGACTCCAATATACCATTTTATTCTTTCTTTTTTTTTTTTCGTAAGTTTATTGGTTTCATTTCGGTAATGTTTTTTTATACTTAATTTTTGTCACAGGGGGACATTGATCCTACAGAGAAGGCTTTGGCCTAGAGCACAAATCACGATGTATCTTCAGGCGCTTCTACCCAACAGGTTTACCTCATTGTAATTGTACAAATTAGATACGAGCAAAATGTATTATTATTATGTTTTTTTCATAAGTTTTTTGGGTTAATTTCGATAATGTTTTTAATATTCTTATTGCAGTCAAATGATCAGGGAAAGACACGAGCAGTAGAGGAGAGCATCCATTGTGAGGTGCAATCAATATTTTGTGATGATGACATCGCTTATTCAACAAACCCTCTCAATATGATAAATAAGATCCAAAAAAAATGCAATGAAGAAATGGTTAAGTTGATGTTCATAGTGCCTCAAATAGATGAGATAAGAGAGAGGGTTAAAATATTGACTGAGAGATTACAAAACTTGCAAGTAAGCTGTCATGAGGTCTTTAATTATAACATAAGTTCATTCATAGTTTTATATTTTGTACTCTTTTATGTCATGAACTAAAATATGTGTTGTTTTTACAGAGTTATTTGCCTCCTCATGATGCTCCTGGCCATGATCAGGGTACTGCAAGTGCTTCCCGAGGAGTAGGGGTTGGTACAAGTGTCCATCCTGATCTTCCTACGCATACATCACATCATCTGACCCCATCATCCATGCCTATATTGTCATCTAAAGCATCAGAAACACATACCATGCAGGCATCCATTAATGTACCCTCTAGTAGCGAACACATGCCAGAACATGCGTCAGGACATGTACCTGGGGATGCAAAGGCCACTAGTACTCGTGATGTTTTAGCATCATTTCTTGGATCTTCCCATATTACTAGTACGGGAACATTGCCGGTCACACTTGTGGTGACCAAGGATTTCGTTCCCATAAAGATAGAGAAGGTCCTAGGTACTTTAAAATGTTTTAATTATTATTATATATAATCCAATTGAAATTTACTTATTGATCACTCTTTTAAAACTATTGATCCCATGATCATTTTGTAGGAAATGATATTTTTTATAAACATCTAAGTGATATTACATTGGAGCTCTTCGGGCCCACCATACGTACACGGTGGAATGCCCAAAATCAAGATTTAAAAGATGAGCTCGTTAACCATTTAGTTGTGTTGTTCGGTGATAAAACATTCAACTGAACCAAGGTCCTTAAGAAAAATGGTACCTATCTAAAGTATGCGAGGGACCAATATAGGTCACATTTAGAGAAGAACAAAAAGTACGAGCGTCCCCCCATGATTCCAAAGAGGGAGTTGAAGGACTTGGTGTCGGATGGAAAGGAGAAGGCTGAAAAGAAAAAAGGAAAGACACCACCGAGCCAAGCAAGGTATGTGATACTATTAACAATGTAATTATATACTGATTACTCTTTCTTTGTACATAATCTAATGTATTTCAAACTTATCATAGGTTGCCCGACACATCGAAGGAAACACGGGCAGCAAAAACTTGGCTCTAGTGGTTATATGAAATTAGCCGCACAAATTGTAAGTATCAATAAATGAAATATAGTATCCAAATAATAAATTGAAAACAATTTTTGTTTTATCACACCATAGAAGAAAAATTCATGATCATATGCAAAAATGTAGGGCTTTGAATTCAATAGAGTTCCCACAGAAGATGACCTAAATATTTCCTTCTAGCAAGGCTATGGAGCTATGGCTAAACACCTAAGAGTCTTGATTGGGAAAACACAACCTTCCACTACATCTGACACCCAGGTAAATAAAATCATTAAATTTTATTTAAAATTGAATACTTGTGCAATCTATTCAATATTAATTTCCACCATAAAGTAATTAATTTCCTATTTGTTTTAAACATTCAAGTAATGATAATACTACACATGACATTTGAATGTAGCCTGGTGAGGGTGGAGCACAACTTGTAGATGAAGGTCATGGTGTGCATCCCAGTACTTTAGAGCATGTAGAGCATGATCAACATGTTGAGCATGATTAGGCTAGAGAAGATCAGGAACATGATGTGGCCCCATCAAGTAAAGAGGACCACTTTAAAGTTCTTTTAAACATATTTAATTGCAATTGGTGTATGAATTAATGTAACCTTTCGTGTTTCAACATTAGAGCATGTAGAGCGTGATCAAAGTGTTGTGCATGATTAGGCTAGAGAAGATCAGGAATATGACGTGGCCCCATTAGGTAAAGAGGACCACTCTCATGTTCTCTTAAACGTATTTAATTTCAATTGGTATATTAATTAATGTAACCTTTCGTGTTTCAACTACAGATCAGGATTTAGAGGGTGTTTAGCATGTTGAGCATGATACTATAACAAAAGTTCAGGAACATGATGTGGACCCATTAGGTAAAGAGAACCACTCTAATGTTCTTTTAATTAATGAAATACTTGTAACAATAATAATAAAACATATCAGTTTAACATTTCTTTCTTATTGCAGCAACCCCCCCCTTGTAGTGGCGTCCACGTCATGAGTAGACGACTAGGCGTACATTAAGATCACAAGTAGAGGGCAGAACAACTAAAGGGGGGACAAATATTGATTTAGAAAATGATACTCCACTTCAGGTTTTTGTAGCTTTAAAAAAGAAAAAAAGAAAAAAAAGTGATTGTAATCATATCATGACAACCATATTTTGATAATATGTAAAAAAACTAAAAAGAATGAATATTATATGTTAATGAATGAATGTGAATATGTTAATTAATGAATGTTATATGTTAATGAATGAATGTTATATGTTATTAATGGATGAATGAATGATTAATGTTATATGATTGGGTATGGGGAATTGAGAGTGATGTGACGGGGGGGGAGGGGGGCCAAATGAGCTTCCACCGTCACGTGGTTGGCCCTGTTAAGTAGAGAATATTAAATTATTCTCGAAACAAAGATAAGCTCAATAAGGTAATGAACTTTGCAATATAAGAAATGCATTGTTTGAAGCATCAAACCAATATGCAAAGATGAAAGAAAGTGCTAACTTTTCACTATGGTGGCAGAAAAATGATTCTTTATACCCCAATCCATGCTCTGCATCATAATTTGAAGTTGTTTCCATTCCAATGTTCTGAGTTTAGTTTGTTTTTATGGATTTGTATGAATACCACATTGAGTTGTGTGTGGATTTGGTTTCAAAGTTCTGTTTCTTCTATTTTTAGTGGTGACATAACTCTAAAATTTGACTTTTGTGCATAACAAGTTAGTGGAAAAATTGACAGCTCTGAAGGGTTTAGAGGCTCGATTGAGATAGATACACGGATATTTGGATCTTGTTGTTGATGGGAGGCTTCGACTTAACCATGAAATTTTGTACCATCTGTAGGTATGGAAAAGTTTCTCTACTTACATTCATTCTTGATCATAAATATTGTAAATGATATTAATGCTTCAAACTTAAGATTCGTTTCATTGTTATAATGATCAAAATGTTATACTTTGAAATACATTCAAGCATTCTCTTGCCCCCTACCCTTTGCTCTCTCCCCCCTCCTTTTAAGAATTGTCTTTGTCATAAAAGATTCACATTTCTGTCTCATTTACACAAATTTATCTGAAGCGCTAGGAGTGAATAAATATATGTAAAAGACGATGGATTATGTCTAAACAACAACTTTCCATCTTATAGCTAATTAAATCCTTAATATTTGAATAGTTTAGAGCTTGAATAATTCTTGTATATGCATGTGTAGCAATAAGGGAGCCTATGTGAAGATTGAAATTTAAAACATAACTTTGGTATTTTTCCTTAGGCAGTGAAATGATATTTTGAGTAATACAAACCTACACACACATTGATATTTTTTGGCATTGCATTGAAGAATTTTTTTCTCTTATACCTACCCTCGGCTAGATATGGAGGTATATAATATTGGTTTCTGGGTTTATTCTATAAATAGTTAATTTCACAGAGGAAGACTAAAATCTTCTTAATGTCCTGTGTCAGGTGTGAAAGCATATGAATCACTTGTTGAAGGCACCATTTTGTATTCATCCAAAAACTGGTTTGTTCTTTTTTTTTTATGTTTCTTGAATATGTTTTTTTTAGGCTTTAGAGATGTAGCTCGACTCTTTCCTTTGCACTTTTCATCTATTTTGATGATTACAATAGATTTTCCTCATAATTTTTCATGTAGATATGTTTGTAACCTTATTTTCTACTAATCAATTTGCAAACAACTCACAGATTAAGGACCATTTCACTAACTTGTAGTCATCCATTACTTCATATGTTGCAGGTTGTGTCTGTGTACCAATAAATCCTGATGATTGTGAGATCTTTAATCCAACAAGTGTACCCAATCTTTCTCAAGTAAAAGTATTACCTTCTTTTATAGTACTTTAAATGGTTAATTGAAGGTTCTTCTTTAGATCTGAGATAGTTGAACCCTGTATTAAAATATGGTATTAGATGGGTAGTATAATGATAAAATTGAGGTCCATTGAACACAAATTATGAACATAATTTACTGGACTATGAATAGTGTTACAATTATAATTATTTCTCCTTTACCTACCTCTACATTAATGAAAAAGATAGCAGATATTGGAAGTTCATTACATGTCTCATGTATGTGTTAGTATTTTAATTTTGTTTAAGTTGTTCAAGAGCTTGGTTAGGTCAAGAATATGTTCTACAAGCTCTGTTCTCTTGAAACTACTTAGCATTTTCCCTACACATTTTCTCTTCAATCCAGACATTTCTTAACTCTTTCCCTTGTTAGCCCTTGGTTGTTCTCAATTGTAATGCTTTTTCTATGCATATTGCAATCTGTATGTATGATCAATCATCTCAAGTGTAATGTTTTTTCTATGCATGTATGCATCTTGTAGTCTGTATGTATGATCAGTCATTAGTCTCCATGATGGTACATTTCAACAAATATTTTTTTAAAAAAAATTGCATTGTTTCGTCGCAATTTCGACGAAAACCACCAACGAATCACCGAAAAGGTCCAATGAAGTTGCTATAGCTGTGATGAAGGCTTTGTCGTAACTCCTTGCCCATTTTGTCACAATTTCGATGAACTTTTGTTGTTGTTTCGACGCTACTCCTTGCCCATTTCGTCACAATTTTGATGAACTTTTGCTGTTGTTTCAACGCTACTCCTTTCCCATTTCGTCGAAATGGCGACGAACTTATGGTGTTGTTTCAATGCTACTCCTTCCCCATTTCATTGAAATTGCGACAAACTTCTGGTGTTGTTTCGACGCTACTCCTTGGCCATTTCGTCGAAATGGCGACGAACTTCTGGTGTTGTTTCGACACTACTCCTTCCCCATTTCGTCAAAATTGCAACAAACTTTTGGTGTTGTTTCAATGCTACTCCTTGCCTATTTCATCAAAATGGCGATGAACTTTTGGTGTTCTTTTGACACTACTCTTTTCCCATTTCATCAAAATTGTGACAAACTTCTGGTGTTGTTTCGACGCTACTCCTTGCCCATTTCATCAAAATGGCAACAAACTTCTGGTGTGATTCGTCAGTGGATATACGAAGTTTTCATCGATATTACGATGAACATCTGAGTCATTTTATGATGCCGATGACCGATGAATCTGCATCATTATTTTGACTTTTAATTCATCATCAGCCTTTTGACGAAAAAATAGTGACGCAAATGTTTTCATCATTTCGTCGCTTTTTCGACAAAGATTTGTTGAACGACTGACGAACGTCCATCAGAAAATGGTGTCAAATTTAGTAGTGCCTCAACCTCTTTCTTCCTTTTCTCTTGCTCCATTAACAACCTCATGTAGTCATATGTTGTCAACAATTGTGACTGTCTGCTGATCCGAATTGCACCAGCTTTGGATTTCTTTTGACGGACAGTGTGCAAAGGTAGCTTAATGAACTTATTGATATGCAAAATTGTTTGTGTTTCTTCTGTCCCATCCTGCTATGTGGAAATGACCTCCTCCACTACCTGTGAGTCCTCTGGTACATATTCATTGCCTCATAAATTTGAAATGCAAGAAGGAGCATAGTAATGCACAACTTGAGAAGGGTCAATTTCTGGTGTTGGTTATGGGAAAGTATAGGTATCCTAAGTATGTTCTAGGACTTCTAAATTAATGCCCAAGTTCATTTCTCCCTCAACCAATCAGGATGGTTGGCTTCATTGTGATGGAAGATCTAAACTTTCATTGAATTGATCAACGGGGCTATCCACCATGGGAGAGGTATGTTCATTAACCACCACTTGTGCAACTGATTCAGTAGGATAGCTATGAGGTGAGTGATGTGTTTTTGTTGAAGTCTGCAAGTGTCCATCTGGAAGAGTGGACTGCAATACTGTGACATCATCGCTTGACAAACCAACTACATCGCTGACCATAAATGTCTCACTAGGATGCATGTCATTGACAAGTGCATCAGGATTCAACAGCCATATACTAGTCCTTTTAAACCCAACTTTGATGTTGTCAACTGCCAAAGTTCTTTTCATTGCTTTGCTACCTAACATTGCAAGTTCTGTCCTCCTCACTTCAATGTTTGGAAACCTTGACAAAAAATATGCATGTTCTCATTTGAAGTAAGCTTTAAAAGGTGCAAACACACTCACATCCAATGACTGTAGCTTATGTGATGTCTATGATGACAATGTTAACAAATCTACACCAATTTCTCTTGCTTCCTGAATGGTTTTAAGTGCTACATGGCTTCCATGGCTGTCAAAGATCAACAAAACCCTGTTGGTGGGTGAGACATTGCCTGGAACTGAGGTTTTGAAGTGGGTCAACCAATCTATGAACAATTGTTTGGTCATCCATGCGTGGGGTTGGGCTGCCATGCAAGCACCTAGTTTGCAATCTATGATGTAATTATCTATATTCACACTCCCCTTGAACAAGTAGAATCATGGAATGCTCTGCCCAACATCATTGACACAACATAGAATGGTTATCCATTCACGATTCTTTGGGATAATGTAAGAGACATTCCTGCTACCTTTTCTTGTGAACACCTTCATGGACCCATTTTTCCCTGCTTGGATGCCAGTTTCATTGCAATTCCATATGTGATTAGGACCATATGGCATGGCTTCATATGATGCAGATAGTGTTTTGTAGAATGCAGCTACAACATTAGCTCTAAGACTGAATTCCCTATCTTTGTCCAGGCCTTCAACAGTTCATAATGCAAGTTCAGGATGTCTATGCTTGAAGCCTGTTCACCATGACTTCCCTGGGAACCCATTGGTGAATTGGCCTATTCTGACATATTTGAGCAACCTTAGACTTAAGATTGACTCTCTCAAGACCATGACCAATATCAGCCATTTGCTTGCACCATTCGACAATAATATGTTCTTCCTCTTCAATGAGGACTGTTGGCAGACCTTTCTTGGAAGTTGTTGTTAGATCCCCTAGCCATTTGGACAGTGTGGCTATTGGGATTGACCACTTTTTGGAATCCCCCCTTATCGACATGTCATTCTCTTCAACATCATAGAGTACCCTTTTTATGTCATCTGAAGACCACAACTTTTGTATTTGTTTTTCCTTTTGCGGTATTTGAGGTGTAGAAACCTCAATCTGCGATATTTGAGTAGAAACCTCATCTACTTGTGAAACTGGATCTATTTCAGGGGGGAATCTAGCCCCTCATTTTTCTGAGGGCAACCTTGTTGTGGCTCTTTTTTTTTTTTTTTTTCCTAGTATGGGTCACTAGTGCATTGCCCTTGTCCATCTACAAAGAATAAGTACAATCAAATCAGTGATGTTTGAACAAAAAAATAATTAGTTTGTAATGCAGAACATATGAGAATACGATAACCAAAGTCAATGATAATGCAAAACCTATGAAACATAAATGGTAAACTATTAAACACAAATGCTTGAACAATTATCTTTATATGTATGAAGAGAGTGATGTGATGCTTGAACAGAAGAATAATTAATTTGTAATGTAGAACATATGAGAATATGATAACTAGAGTCAATGATAATGTAGAACCTATGAAATATAAATGGTAAACTATGAAACACAAATGCTTGAACAATTATCTTTATATGTATGAAGAGAGTGATGCTTGAACTTAATATTATTTAGTTTCTCTATGTGTTATCTGTTTAGTTTGTTGCATTTCATTTGAGATAATGTTTTCTAACAGTTTAGAGAGTTACATCTATTGTGGAGTGAGTGACATAAGGAAATGGAGGAGTAAGAAGCACAAAATTATAAACTATGCAAGGGAGTTAGAGTTTAAGAACATCTCATATCTCTTAAGCATTTGTAGCATTAACATTCTCATGCACAACAAAGTGAAAACCACACTCATATATGAACTATGACATAATATAAAGCTTACGAATGAAAAATAGTAAGAGTTTAACAAAGCTCACATATTTTGTCTATGACAAACTCATTGACATGCATAAATATTTGTTAATTGATGAAGTGAAAACCTATGAAAAAGATGAAAAGAAAACCTAATAAAAATAGAAATCTTAGTGACTGATAATGCAAAACCTATGAGAATAAGACATCTAGAGTGAATGAAAATGTAGAAGCTATGAGAATAAGATAACTAGAGTGAATGATAATGCAAGACATATGAAACAGAAATGGTAAACCATGACTAATATTTACTATATAAATGATAATGCAGAACCTATGAGACTATGATAAGCAAAGTGAATGATAATGCAAAACCTATGAGACTATGATAAGCAGACTAAATGATAATGCGGAACCTATGAGACTACGATAAGCAGAGTGAATGATAATGCAAAACCTATGAAACAAAAATGCTAAACTATGAGTGTAATATTTGCAATATAAACCCTACTGAAACATAAAGGCTAAACTATGACTGTAACATTTTTAATATAAACCCTAGGGAAACAGAGATGGTAAACTATGACTGTAATATTTGCACTATAAACCGTAGGGAAACCGAAATGGTAAACTATGACTATAACATTTGCAATATAAACCTTTGGGAAACAAAAATGGTAAATTGTGACTGTAATATTTGTAATATAAACCCTAGGGAATGTATATGCTAATGAATGAATGCATTATTTTCAAAATAGACCATAGGGAAAGCTTTAAATGGTAAACCATGACTGTAATATTTGCATTATAAACCCTATGGAACACATATGCTAACCTATGATTGCAATATTAGCAATATAAACCCTAGTGATAGATAAAGAAACACTTGTGACTGTAATAGTTGCAATATAAACCCTAGGGAAACATAAATAAAAACCTATGACTGTAATGGTTGTAATGAAGATCAATATAAAGCTTAGAAATGGAAAATAGTAATGGTTGTAATGAAGAACAATATAAAGTAAAACGAATGGAAAAGTGTGAAAGGAAAACCTGGAACAATATGGATGTTGGTGCACTAGAATGTAAGCTATTGCCTCCCCTTGATGTTAACTCGTTCAATTATGTGCTTGTTACTCCTCCTTTTCTTATGTCGCTCTCTGTAGAATAATTGAATACATCTTGGTTTTCACGGCTATTGGAATTGGGAATTATTTGAATTTGATTGATGCTTGTTTGGTGTGGTGAATTAAATTGTTACAGTCCTATTTTGAATTTGAATTCTGTTTCGTATGAATTGGAGATTTGATTGATTTCGACCATTAATTCTTGACTTGATTAGTTTGGTGGATTGTTTGAAATTGTTTCCATGTTTTGTTTTTGAATAATGGTGGCCTTACAGGACTTTTGAATGGATGTAGGTGGGATATTTGGCTTTGGATCCAATACGTGCGCACCCTACTTGGCAAGATGGGATAGATCGAAGCTGATACGTGTTGAAGGTCTCATGGTTGACAGGATAGGTGAATGCATTTGCGTGTTGGTTTGGTTATGCTACGATGGGAAACATTGTTGTAATGGGTTAGCCAGTCGATCAAAGCTGGGTCGAATGGGTTTGAATGTTGTTGGCTTGGCACCTTGTTTATGGTGTGTAGTTGTGATTGATGTGAAAGTGACGTGTGCATTGGTGTGACAGTTGGGTTAACTAGTTTACGGGGAAGGGTGCATGTCTTAATGTTTGGGCTGTTTAAATTCCATGTCAGAATGCTACTTGTTATATGTCAGATACAAGTTGGATACACTTCATCATGTTTTCCTGCTAGCGTGTACTTGTTTTGTTTTCAAATGAATGCTATTAATTGTGCATTTTAAATTTGATTTATGTTTGATGTCATTGTGCCTACGTATGAATGATTTTTTTTTAAGTTGTGAAGGACTGGCGTATCCGTGTGGGCCCCCACAAGCACATGTCCCATCGCACGTTGGGGCTCCCACTTACGTATCGACTCCTCTCCCCTGAGAATCAACACTATGTGTTGTTTACACACAATCCACTTTATTTGTATGTGTGTATGATATTTCGATAGTTTCCCACTCGGTTCTGTTGAATAGCATATCAGTTTTAGTTTACAGATGGAACAAAGATTAAGTCAATTTGAATTGTCATTTGATCGTGTGATGTATTGTCTATCGTATTTCTTAATTAATTAAAAAATAAAGACATTAATCCAGTCAATTTGTTGGCTAGACTTGGCCTCATATGTCATACCAAAAAGCCAATGAAAATTCAACGTTTTAATTTTAATTGTTTTCATTGTCCCAAAATTACAACAATCTACAAAATGCATATGTGGATGTAAATTTCCAATTCAAAAAAGAATTTCCTTGCATTTTAGAAGTATGTATATTGCAAATACTGAGGGGCGGTGAATATGTACAGATTTGGGTTTTGCCAGTTTTTTTTTCTCTTTAGTTTTATTGGTGCCATTAGCAGTAGCAGACCCACAGACGACGATTGTAGAGTGGAGCACAAAGGGACCATATGGGATTGGGTTCACTTTTATTTTTAGCAGGGGAGACACCTATAGGGATTTCTCATGCAACTCTCAAAATGTTGGATAGACCCAAAAAAAAGAAAAAAAAAAAAAACACTCTTTCCTTTTTCCTAAAATAACCTTTTATATTCTTTACACTTTTCTAAAACTAAATCTTTTTGTACTTTTTTTAAATAATATTTTTCTATACTCTTTTAAAAAAATAAATAAATCTTGGATTTCAAATAAAGAATTTTGAAAAAATAATTAGAACAATGTTGTGAAATACTAGGTTTAGGCGTGTTTGATTTATAAGCTCTTTGATTTACTTATCCTAATAAAAAATACTGAACATGATCCAATATTTTGGGACACTAACTATAAAGGATTCCACTATCTTGTAGCCACATTATCCCATCTCTAAAGAATGATGAGTAACATCCCTGGGCTAACTGTTTACTAGTGCACTATAAAATCAAATAGCTTAAAGACTTCTTATTCAAAAAAAATAAAAACTCCTAGGTTTTTCCTATATATAAGGTACATGTAGAAACTAAACTCTATATTTAATAACTGTTAGAACATAATTTTAGCCTAGAAGAATTCTAGAAAAAACTAACTTCAACACTCAATACCTCACCATGCTCACTAATATCTAATCAACTAATATTCCCCATAAGGGAAAGATAAGAGCATAATACTAGTTATTAGTATTATGCTACTAAATTTTGCACTTAAAATTTACTCAAGTTATAAAAAAAAATAGTGGGGATTTAAATATAAAGAAAAAAAAAGAAAAAATATAGTTAGCTTATCTTTATACTTATATGTTGCATGAGTTGAGGATTCTATAGTTGTGATACGATATTAAATTTTATTGTTCTTCATATCATCATAAACATTCACTCACATACATTTAGCAATAAAATAAATTGATGAAAGCTAATTAAATAACACAATACAAATTTAGAACATAGGTAGCATGACTCTTTTTATTAAAAGGCTCTAGCTTGAAATTCATTAAAATTGTGATAATTTTCTTCTATAGTGATGATCTCAAAAATTAGCTCTGTATGCTCTTATATAGATGAAACAGAGCCTAATAATATAATTTGGAGAGTAATTATCTAAAATAAATAATATATTGATTCAACATGAGTAGAGTTAATTTGTCCTTTTAAAATTCTATTGAGTGTTATGAGTCCTACTTGGTTTCAAGATTGTTATGTTTGGAGGGGTTGGTGGTTTTTTTTTGGAAACCTCTTGGCTCTTTCTTCTTCTTCTCTTACTAACATCTATGACTATTTGGAAATCTCTATGTTGTATATGGATGCAAATTCTCTTTTACCAATCAAACTTTCTCATTTTGCAAGAAAAAAAGAGAGATAGTTAACTAGTTATAGTAAAATCGTTTAAAGTAATTTAATAATAAAATATATCTACTCAAGATAGAACTTTACTATTAATACAAGTAGCATGTGAATAAGCAAGCATTAATTAATGTATTATCCATGAATTATTACAATGAATATTTCCATGAATTAATGTAATGATTATACATGATTTATACTAACATGAATACATAAGTGTACCTTAAAACCATACAATAGTATATGATAATTAAACACACTAACAACTTTAAGTGATTGAAAGAATTTTTTGGTTGAAAATGATGATTTGAGTGATCCAATTAGACCAAAATGTGGGACATAATATTGTGCTAGCACACACCATGGTCCTTACAAGATCATTAGATATTAGAGATAACAAAATTATAATTCTATGCTTTGTCATTTCAAATATGTACATCAAGGTTTGAATTTGTAGTCACCAAGATCAAACTCACAACACTTGGGAATGACCCTCAAGATTTTTATGTGTCTATTTAAATTTCAAGACATTTATTATACAAAGAACATAATTTTTTAAACAAGAGATCAATTCTATGCATTATCAACATTATATGCACATCATTATTCCTAAAACTAAATAACTAATTTCCTCTCACTTAATTATTACATTTTACTTAACTGTTTCCATTTGTTTAATATATTATACTTAATTGTTTCCATTTATTTATAAATTTAGGATAACTGATTTCTTTACAATTTTATAAACTGATTGATGTACATATTGAAGATTTCAAGGAAAATACAACACAATATTTATAAAAATTTAAAATTTTACATATTCGAAACCTCTAAAATTAAATAAAAGTTGCCAATAAATTCACTATATGAAAAGTTAATAATGATAAGAAGATTTTTAAAACGTAATGTTATAATACTATTGAGAATCATTGATTGTTTTTAAACTTCAATTGAAAATACACAAACATGAAATTCCTATCACAATCATTGATGCAACAATTTTTATTTTATTTTTATGTTCTTTTATAATAAAGAATGATAGAAACAATTGAACAACACCAATGATTGGGCCCTTTCTCCTAATTTGCAACATTAAAGCATTTAAAAAATATATAAATAAAACACAAGATGAGATGTGATCAAATTTTCATGGTACAAAATATCTGATCCGGAGAAGAGATTACAAATTTTATAAGATTTTGATGTTAAGAATCATGTGCTACTCTTGAGTTCTATAAACTACTTTGACCTCGTGAACAATATTAAAAATCTTTCCTGTGACCAAATCGATCGGCTCCTTTCAAATCAATGGACTTCTAAAATGTGGTGCACCAAGAAAAACTAAAAGTTATTGGACCTTCATATTGGCTAGGACTGAAGATTTAAGTGGCCATAGCTGTCAGTTGTTTACTTGGGACAATCTCCCACATAAAATTGACTACAAATCACAGGTTATTTTTTCAAACACGGTTTATTTGCTTATGGGTTTTCAATGCAGGAAATGTTCACTGTTGGGCTGTTATCTTGGTTCAAAACTGCTATAGCTAAAATTAGCTAAAGAAACAGGGTCGAAGGCTGGTGTTTCATGCGATCCATCATTTAAATCCATAAAAGGAGGTTGAGCAGGCGGTGGAAGATTAGGGTTGTGGGAGATGAGCATTTGCACAACCTGGGCCATTGAAGGACGCAATGCTGGAGAAGCCTGCGTGCAAAGAAGGCCAACGTGAACTGCACCATACAGCTGCTTCTCACTTTCTTCCGCGCAGGTTTCTAGTAAAACTGGATCTAGTGCTCCGGAAACAGTATTGGACATAAAATGCTTCCATATCTGAAACCCAAAGAAAAAAACATTACAACACTGAACACTGCCATCAACATTTACAATTCGAAAAGCAAACAGGAATAAGAACAGTACTTCGTGGGAAAGAGATTGGATATCTTGGGTAGATTTGGAGTGATTATTTTTTCTGCCGGTCATAATTTCTAGAACAAGCACTCCAAAACTGAAAACATCTGCTTTCTCAGTCAATTGACCAAGCACGATATATTCAGGAGCCATGTAGCCTCTGCAAAAATGGGAAATGTTTTAAAACTTGAAGCGATTTGAAAGGATGAAGAATAAAACAGGATACCCTATGATAAATCAGTCCTGGGATTTCTGCTTTGAATATACTTACAGAGTTCCTGCAATTCCTGTGCTTACATGAGTTTGACCTTCAGTGAAATGCCTCGCTAATCCAAAGTCTGCAATCTTAGGTTTGAAATTTTCATCTAACAAGATATTGCTTGCTTTTATATCTCTGTGTATGATGCGAATTTCAGATTCGTGGTGAAGATATGCTAACCCCGCTGCTGCTCCGAGTATTATTTCAAACCTCTTCTCCCAGTTGAGTACCTTTTTTGAGATTGGATCTGCTTCAAAAGAAAATTCATCAGATAAGAATATACAGAAGGTTTTAGAGTAATTAGCTTCAGGGTGAGATTTCGATTTAGCTAGAGACAGAGCAGAAACCAAAGAGATGGTAGTCGAGGCTTTTATTGGGTAGGTATTCATAAACCAAGAGCCTTTCGTGATCCTTGACGCTGCATCCCAGCAATTTGACCAGATTCTTGTGGCGAACAGTGCTTATGATATTCACTTCGTTCAAAAAATCCTTCACACCATGCTCTTTGTTGAAGAATAAAAGCCTCTTTACAGCAATTTCCTTGTCGTTGGGTAAAACTCCCTGTGTTAAGAGATGTATATCTATCATGACACTGTCTGTGGTAATAAAAGTGTATGGATGAAAATAGAGATTATCAGTAAATATCACCTTGTAAACAGAACCGAAAGCCCCCTGTCCAAGTTTGTTTTCTTGATTGAAATTTCCTGTGCACCTTTGTAAAGTTTCGAATTTGTATCTCAGTCTCAACTCGGGCATAGCTCCGTAAGCTGCATCGGAGATATCTTCATCTTCATAATAAAAATGCCTACATATTAGGACTCGTCGATTCTCCGAGTTTGATATAAAACCACTAAAAATAAAAATTTAAATACACAGCTGATTCCAATAACTTCCTATACATTATTATATTTCACACGGAAGCAGGGGAGCGGCAGTGGATGTTCAACATACAATTGTTACATTATATATTGCGCATAATCTATTATTTCATATTAACGTAAGGAAATTGTATTAATCTGAATACTAAGTACAAACAGATTCTGACCTTTCCGTTGCAGATCAACATTCCTGTTTAACCAACTTGCTATCCTTCCCTTACGGAGGACCACAGCCAATACCACGAACATGCTACCCGTTCCAGCTATGCTGGTGAACAGGATTATTAGAAGGGTACGGCGTTCGCTTCCTACCCAAAAAAAAATTAAAGTCAGTCAGGCATACAAAAATTCAAGCGCGGGAATGAGAACAATTATAAAAACCCAAGTTACCTGTAGAACTGGAAGAATCATCCCCATGAAAAAATTTGACAGTCAGATAGCGCAGATGGCAACAACCAGAGACAAACTGTCCCCCAAGAGCGCCTTGGCTGCAATTATTGAGGTAATCGGATGCCTCAGATAGACACTGTTCGCACGCTTTCATATTGATATCTTTCCCACACTGTGCAAGGGAGTAAATTGTTTGAGACAGGCTTGTCACATTATCTACGCCTTTGCTGAAACCTTTGTTACCGGTAGCTCTATCCACAAGTTTAGGGAGAATAGTAAAAAGGGCGAAGTCAAACTTCCTTTCCTGAGGACTGTTTATGTTCTGACACTCACGTTTAGTGCTTTTCTTACAGTCAAGAATAGTGCTTTCTATGGGCATTGTATAAAAATTGTAGGTCTCATACCTCACAGAACACCCGCTTAAAATATTGATCGCCGAATTTGACTGACAAGTTTGGAGCAGGTTTTGTCCAGCAAGCAAAACACACTGGCTACATTCATCAGCGCTCATGTCTCCCCGGCACTGAGCCAAGCCATAAACTGTATCTCTATGTGAAAAAGTAGCATACCCTGTTTTAGCGACTTCTCTAACCAATGAACCCACAACTAGATTCAAATCACTTTTAGACGCGCTCTGCAGTTGATCATTATTGCACACATGTTGAACAACAGTGGACTCTGACTGAATCGCGATCGCCTGTGAGGATGAAAGAGCTGCAAGATGAAAGAAACTGTAAGTTTCAACACGTAGGAAGCAATTCAAGGTAAACACTCGACCTCCAGTTATTTCGCCTGTCAGACCAGAAAAGAGGGTGTCATTAAGACTTGCAAGGCACTGTCCACAGTCTTGGAATTTCAGGTCGCGCCAGCATTGTGCCAGAGAATATATCGTCAAAGGCGCAGGAGATCTCACGACCTCTAAATTAGCACTGAAAGTGTTTTCCGAAGTCGTGGCTTTACTCAGGAGGTCATCTAAGGACTTTGCAAGTGTGGCATAAGGGATCGTTGTCTCTGTACTATTTACAAGTTTGGCGTTAGGGAATTTTAAGTACATTTGAGTGCTACTCTTTGCTAATGTTGAATAGAAACTATAATTAGCGTATCGGAGAAAGCAACCGTCCAATAAAATGGATGCGGAAACATAAGAGGGACACTGATTGAGGAGAACCTGCTTGGCAAATGAAGCGCATTCTCTGCAGTCAGAGGGATTCATGTCTCCCCGGCACTGAACGAGACCGTAAATTTTGATTCCCTCCGATTCATCTCCATCGGAGGAAAGGTTGAAGCCCATCTGAGGAGCATTTGCAACTAAGGAGTCAACAACTCTTTGTCGGATTGTTTGAAAGGTGTCATCATTCCCGTATGATCCCTTTGTTTTCTCGCACATTGCTCCGCTTCCAGCAATCATCGTCTGTGGGTCTGCAGCTGCTAATGGCGCCAATAAAACCAAGAAAATAAAAAAAATCTGCAGAATACCAAATCTGTACATATTCACCATCCCTTGGTATTTGCAATACACAGACGACTGAAATGCACACAAATTTTTTTTTTTGCATTGCCAATTAAACGAGTAAAATTAAAGCGTTGAATTTTTTATTGGTCTTTTGGTATGAGATAAGAGACCAAGTCCAGCCGACCAATTGACTGACTTAATGACTTTTTGATTATCACGAGGCGGCCACGGTCAATGCGACGTCATCGGGTAAACTAAACTGCTATGCTATTCAACAAAACCGGGTGGGAAACTACTAAACGGAAATGAAGCTTGCTCGAAAATACCATTTTGCGGGAAGCATACGGCAGTTCTTCAACGGTCAGAATTTCGATTTTAGTCGAAAAGAAAAACTATCGAAAGATCATACACGCGTATAAAGTCGTTGAGGTTGAAATACAGTATTGTCGTACCGGCTGTTTACGTGAAACGAGGGTTATTGACTCTAAAACAACGACATTAGATTTCTACAGTTCATATCTATATTTATTTGTTGTTTTTAGATTAAACTTGGTTTGTTTTTGGATCAACATTTCGAATCATACTCCATGATCTATCATCCCAATGCTACAAGAAGAGTTGTAGTGAAATACAACTCTAGTTCAAAAATCATTCTTCTATAGAATTATTGTTATTCATGAATCATATATTTTTAATAATGTAAGTTTATACTAAATTATTTAATAGCTATACAATTAAATTAAGAGAGTTTTAGATTTTTAATTTTAATAAATAAGTGTTTATATTGTCATTTATAAAATAGTGTTATATGTATTCACAAAAAAGGTAGGTGGAAATAGTCACACTCCTAAAGTCTATACGAGGCAACAATTGAAGCATAAAAATATAAAAAAATTGTTAGGCAACGAGAGCATTAGTAGTGGAGGGAGGAGGAGGATCCTAGTCATATAGTTTACCCAATACATCAACGCGATATAAAATATCTACAAAAGTCCAACCCATCAATATTATTTTCCTTATCTTCTTCGTTTGCACGAATGAGTGAAATACCAAGAGCCAACCTAGGGAGTTTGTTGGAATCAAACCAACTAGTAGCACCTCTCTTTGGCCTCTTGGAAGTTCCCCCCATAGGCAACAAAGAGACAAAGTATCAAATAATAGGTCACAAACAACCCCACTAACCATGATTACTTCTCATTGTCAAGGGAAAAACTTATGAGTGGTCCTCCTAGTTGCCTCAAGCAGATAGGCTACATCCATAGTGGTGACCACAAGGAGGGAAGTTTCCCCATGAGGAAGAGGGTGATGGAGAAATTTGGAAAAGCACAAGGGACATTACCATAGTGATGAAGAAGAACCTATAAGTGAGTCACCTCAAGTGCAACCTTATTGTCTTGCACTTGAATCTATAATATAACATTAGAAAAAATCATAGCTTTACCATAAAGTGGAACCTGGCAATCCATAGAACAATTGAAAAAAATGTTAGAATTTCAATCTTCTCATGTGTTGAACAAAATCTCCACACTAAAAGCATGCCAAATATGAGTGGATTTTTTAGGGATGCAAGGCCAATCTACTAAAATAACCATATGCCATGAAAAAGGTTCTAATTTAAATGACTTGAAAAATTCATGTATCTAGGTCCAAACATTCTGAGTTTTGGAAAAAAAAACTAGAAAATGTGTTTGAGACTACCTTGTTGTCCACAAAAGGGACATCGAGGATCAAAGACTCCTAAATGGGATAATTTGGAGCCAATTGCAAGGCCTTGAAAAAGAAGACACCAAACAAAATGTGCCAATTTTGGTTCCAATACTACTAATCGAATGGTGTGAAATCTCGTTGCCAAAAAAATTTGGTGACTGCAAATGCCACCATTGATTCAAGGTGGGTACCATGGGTAAATGAGGAAAGAGACAATAATAACCTTACCATGGTTTATAATTTTGGAAAGAGATGTGTGGAAACCACTTCCAATATTTTCACCAAGGTTTGCAAGAATTGATACCAATTTTGTGAATCATATCAACTAGGATGGCCCTTATAACTATATCATGATTAGAAAGGTAAAATCTGGCTTTAGATTCATTCCATAAAAGGAGACTCATGAAAGCTATGGAAAAAGGTCTTGAGTAGTTTTAATTCCTTTTCTTAAAAAGCTCAAGACACAAACCCAAGGCATCTTTGCAAGAGGATGATCATTACCTTGAAAATAAAGGACCACAAAATATTTTATTGATTTATGAAAAGATCATTATGAAAGCCAAAACCATTTTGGAGGAGCCAAGGTTTCATAGATTCTCATACTTTTCAAATGCTTTTTATCACAAAATTTTGTTAGATTTGAACATAATTTTTCCTGATAAAAAGGGTATGAAGCCCAATCCTCTTCCAAGTAAGCTAGTTATTAGGATGACTATCTAAGATACAATCACACACTAAAAATTTCTAGGCTTCATTTCCCTAAAGCGCACAAATAATCCACTTAATGTAGAGACACAAATCATGTTATGAGTGAATAGTAACCCCGATCCTCTAGATTCTTGAGGGAGATAGAAAAAATCACAAGTCACCCAATGAAATTCCAGGTGAAGTATGAGAAGCTCTAGATCTTGGAACAACCTTTTGGAGGATCGATACTCAGCCTTTTGGAAGTTGACTAGAAGATTGTTTTCTTGTAGCATTTCTGTATTTGCCTCTATCCCCTTCAAAGTGGTCATGGGTTTCCAATTGGTATGGCACCAGGAAAGGATCAAAACAAAGATTTAGTGAGCCATCGCCAAGCCAAGGAAAGAAGTAAGAAATCACAGCCAACAAACAAAGAAGCTACCTGACGAAAAGTCAAAAAAGAAAACAAAACTTTTCAGGCCGTCACAGAGAAAAGGGGCTGCCATAAGGACAGAAAGAATGGTAGTATTCTGGGATCGCTAGACTTTTAAGCATTTTGTATAGGTTACAATTAGATAAAGGTGATGGCAAGTTGTAAAGCTGCTATAAGCAGGTTAAAAAAAAACAAAAACCAGAAATCAATACATAGACAAAGTTGCCTCCTGCAAAGAAATAAAAGCGTAGGTCAAACAATTATAAGAAGTTTGAGAAAAAAACGAGGAATTCCCCAAATATTGTAGTTCATAGATTTAAAGCCACTAAGGAATAGAAATTGTTGCCACCACGAAAGGAAGATGATCATAGTTTTTAGTGTAGACGGCAAAGATGAAGAAGCACGACTAATTTTTTTTGAAGTTTCAGGTCGCATCAATGAAAAAAGATGAACAAAAATGGGTGCAGCCATAGAAGGAAAATCTACCCAACTTTATAGTTAAAAAATTTATAAATCATGGCCAATCCAACCAAACGCCATCGTAGTATTGTGTAAAGATGTCACCAAATGAGAGTAGCAACTGCGCAGAAAAGGAGAGATACAAAACTGAACCATCATTAGATTGTCTCATGCCAGGGCAACAAACAGCAATCTCATGCAGTCACAAATTTTATTGAAATTGGAAAGCTTGAATAAATTTATAGATCAAATGATTTTAAATAGATAAAGATATGTGAATAAATATGTCTTACATACAATATAGTTTTTTATGACAAATATTTTGAAGTGTCATTGTTTACAAGATATAAAAGGTTGTGAGATATTACACATGTAATTTGGGTTATTTCTAAATTCATATATGTATTATGGTTCTAGGAAATTCACCATCAACAATTCACCGTGGGAAAATTCATTGCCATGACAAATTCATTTCAAGGAAAATTCACCACTAGTAATTCACCACCCCAGAAAATTCATCAATTAAAAGTTTGCGATTAATGGTGGTGAATTGCTGGTGGTGAATTTTCCTTGAGGTGAATTTGTCATGGTGGTGAATTTTCCTGTGGTGAATTGTTGGCAGTGAATATGCTTAATGCCATCCATTATATACCACCAAAATAGTCTTAAAACACCTCTAATATGCCTCAATAAATTATAAAAAATGTAAAATATCATAAAAAAATGGTAAATTCATGAGGATCGAATCATTAAGTATTATTATGAAAAGATATGGTGGATATAAATTAAATATACGTGAGAATAAGGAACATGATAAGTGAGAGTAAAGCATGAGAAATTAATTCTAAGACATGTAAAGTCATTAAAGTATATTAATATAGGATTTTATGAGTGCATATATGAATGTATATAATTTATTATAGTTTAGTTAAATATACTTATTACATATCTAAGCTCTCCCTTTTTATTATATCTCACTAAAGTTTACTACATATAACATGATATTAAACTTTGGACTTTGGTCAAGGGTTTTCAATCAACATTTGGTTTCATTGTAAAGACCTTGATTATTATTGCATAAGGAGGGAGATCATACCAAAGAAAGATATTGGTTTTAAAAATTTGACGAGAAGTAAAATTTTTGGATTTTTTAAAATAAGAAAAAAAAATTATACATGGTGAAAATATTTATTATGAAGAGATATGATAATACACATTAGGCACTAGCCCTCAGGGAACCAAGCACTAAAGTGATCCCATAGAGAAGGGAGGAGATACTAAAAGACATGACTGCTAAGACAAATTTTGGTCAATGCTTGAGAAATAAAATGAATAAGGGATGTAAGATGAATAAAGTAATAGAAATAATGAGATATATAGAATGAATTAGAAGATGAAAGAGAGAAAGAATGAGGTAGAATAATTGAGGTTGCAATATAAGGAACCATAGAAGATGAATAAATGTTTGAAAGTATTAGAGAGACAAGGGTTTTTTAGAGGATAAGGGTGTTTGAGTAGGGTTAACCAATGCTAAGAGGTTTGAGATGAAATTATGATGGAGGTAGAGAAAAGGACAAGTCCTTGAAATTGATGGATCATGATAAAACTATGGATAAATATTAAGAAGAAGCAACACACTATTTATTAAGTATCTCTCCCACACTGTACAAGGGAGTCAATTACTTGTGATGAGCTAAACCATATGTTAGCAGTAGCTCTATCCATAAAGTTTAGGGAGGATAGTAGAAAGGGTTAAATTGAACTTCCTTTCATCAAGACTGTTGAAGTTCTCACACTCAAGAAAAGTGATTTTTATGGGCCTTGTTAGCTGTTAAGCTAGAAATATTGTTTGAATTTCAATTAGATACTTGTCTCACTTTGACATACAATTAGTCGATTGTTGTTAAACTACTGGTTGTAATCATTGTCAAATACTGTAATCAAATCTATGAATCATATTAGATTTAATTAGATATGATGTCCTCATTGGAAACATAAAAAAATTTGGTCGGTCCATATAATCTATTGATTATCAGGTGGAGTTGATTTGATCCTTGCCTCTTTATTCATCCTTGATAGGAAACCTATCAAATCAATCCTTGTTGACCAACCCTTAGATGCCTTATATATGTGTATAAGATGAAGCAAGTGAATCACTTTGAATAAAGGGTGAAGACAAGTAGCATTTGGAGGCATCAATTCTCATATTTCATTTTATGTCCCCCTTTGTCTCATTTTTGATTTTATGCCAACTGGGAGAAAGATAAGGGGTGTAGCGTACCACCTTAGGAATGGAAAACCAAAAGGAAATGAAGTCCAGGGCAAGGGATGAAATGACTTGATCTAAAGGGGGTAGGTTAGTTGCACTCACAAATCATGTTTTTATTTAATAGGTTGCAAAAAGCTTATCTCAAGCTAAATAATTGAGAAGCTCTAAAACCTCAATATTTTTATATTTACTTTTTAGCTGTTGTAAATACATTGAATCAACAACTATAAGGAGTTTGATTTTGGTTTGTCTCAAAAATTTCTTCTTTGCATAGGATTTTGTAATATTTTTCCTACAAGCTCTGTCCATTTTTTTGTTAGGGTCATTGATAACACATCACAAATTGTGTAAAATTTTAAGGTAAGTCACTTGCCATGATTTCAATTTTTTTTTTGAATCTTTATGTGGATGGATCATTTTTTTGTGTTTTATTTCATTCTTGAGAGTTCATGTTTTATCTATTAAATGAAGGCATTGGTACCTTGGTTTTATCTATGGTTTTTTTTAGTTGGGGTTGAAGTAGTCATGGAGGTGGGTTCAATCGTAGGTACCTAGTGAAATTGTCAAGGTTTGGTTGGTAGTGAAATTCATGAATAATAGAAACAATAATAGTAGGCTTACATTCTCTCTCTAACCCCACTTAGTGGTAGAGGCTGGGGTTCATGGGGATTCTTCTATAAGTTCCTTCCTTAGTCATCTTCCAACAACTTTCGTAATTTGCAGACTTCCTCTTAGATACCTCTTTCAACTATCTCTTATTGTAGCTATGTAGAAGGTGGAGGGGGACCATTTTATAGTACTATACCCTTGAGGTTTAACGGTTCTCTCTATATCATGGAGGTCCTCAACAAGTCTCAAACAAAAGGTAAGGAAAGGTTATCCTTCTTCATTTTCATTCAAAACATTGAATAGTTTGTGTTTACACTCCAATATGATTTATTTGAATATGGATAAATTTTAACTTCTCTCTCTCTCTCTATATATATATATATATATATATTCCAGGTCATATTCAATCATGTCCTTTACATAATTTAGAGTCTAATTTTATCTACACTACTAAAAAGAGCATCTATAGGTAACACATAGAAGAACCAATAATATTATTTTAATAGTATTATGTGGAAGAGGGATTTAAGAAAATTTATATAAATGTATCATTAATTTTGTTTTGTAACGAAAAAGCTACAAAATTATTGTCATAATCTATATGCTTGGATGCCAATATTAAACCTTGTGATATATTTTGTTTTGTTGTAGGGATATTGATCTTGGTTTGTCTCATTTAAAATATTTTTTTATGTGGTAGGGATTCATAATATTTTCTTGTAATCTTTGTCCATTTTTCCTCATCCACATCATTGGCATCATGACACGATTTGTGTAGAATCTTGAAGTAAGTCACTTGCCATGGTATTAGTGAGTTTTATTATTGGAATCTGTACGCAACCCTAATCATTTATTTATTTTTGTTTTATTTTCTAAAATAATTATGTTGTTATCTATTAAATGAAGGCATTATTTTATTTTACACACTAATTTTTGGTGTCCTATAATCTCTATATCCCTACATGCTTCTTTTCATACACATGCCTAGTGTTCATACAATAGTTAGGCTATGAATTACTCAAAAAAAGTTTTGGATTGTTTATGGCAACTTGCATGGGCTTTTCCACCTATTGGAAAGGAGAAACCAAAAGAAGAGAATCCATTGGGAAACAAGAAGATGAAATACCAATTTTCAAACCAAACTAAGCACATATGCATGTTGTTCTAAAAGAGCGGGAGCTAAATTGTAAGACATTGAATTTATTAACAAGTTGATTGATAACAAAAACTAATGAGCCCAAGCACTTTCATAACATGAAACTAAATTATATTCATATAGCTATTAAACAAATCTCTACAACAATGTTGCCATGATTGATTTTACTAAATAAGTAATCTCACAATATTGAGTCCCACTTTTGGGACAATGAATTTTTCGGAGGAGGAGGGACGTTTTTAGAGAGCACCTTCGAGCAAAGGTCTGTAAGAAAGTAGCTTCGAGTGAAGGTATACACCATAAAAATATGTTTTTACGTAGTTATCTTCATTTGAAGGGGCCTTCGAGCGAAGGTTTAACCTTTGAACGAAGGTACTCTGAACAAAGGGGTTAAGTATGGCATTTTTGGTTTTTGCTTCAAATTTTCCTAAAAAAATCCAGTTTCAAACCTTAGGTTGGATCTTCAGATGCAATTAACTTGAAAAGATATTTTACAAGACCGGAGCCCTTGAAACGAGCTTTCCAACAAGTATAGTTTTGATATGTTTTCACTTTACCATATATTTAATTTTCAATTTTTACTGAACATAAGTTTTTCACTCAATATCAATTTCTTTGTTCTATAAAGTTGGAAAAATAGTAAACCATTGTAAAAAAAATTCAAAAAATAACTTTGCACTAGGTATTGATGTCCTTGTTTCACAAAACATAAAATTGATTTTTGATAAATATACAAGTTATGTTGAACAACATATACCTATGTCCAAATTATAATTGCAATGACTTAAAAAATTAATTAAAAAAATATATGTAATAAAAAATTATGAAAAAATATCCTTGCAATAGATATTGATGTTAAGAATCCATGTTTAAATTATTATAATTTTATCTTTTCCAAAAAAAGATTATGTTGGATGACATAAACATTATTTTCTAAAAATGTTGTCTACTATTTAAAACTAGTTCACATCATTACATAAAATATATTTAGAATCTACACATAAATTGCCACAAATCACTAGTTCGCATCATCTTCAAATTCTTAACGATTTAGCTACTATATGTTTCAGAAGGTGAAGATTTAGTTTAAAATGTTGATACAAATCTCCATCTTGACCAAAAAGTAGGATTCGTTATTGTGGGATCACCCAAATGTTATGTTGCCATTCTAAAATTGAATCTATATGCATATCACTTGCAAACTCTCATCTTCCCTTACCCTTATCGCCTGCAAATTGAAGATTTTGAAAGCAAAACTCTAGCATGCTAGAACACTAAATCTTTAAATCAGTGTTGTTGACATATAAAAACAAAATTACCCTCCTTATAAACAGTGGTACAGTATGTTGCTAAAAATATTTATTGCAAAAGAAAATCTTTGTTAACGTTGAACAGAAATTGCAATTAGCAAACGACAAATTGATTGACTTAACAACTTTTTAATTATCACGAAGCGGCCAGGATCAAACCACAAATTCATTAACTTAATCTTTGTTCAGACCAAACTAAATTTCTATTCAACGAAACTACCAGACAGAAACAAACGCTGCTGGAAAATACCATTTTTGTGGGTTAATAGCATACGGAATTGCTTGTATATCAGAATTTCAATTAAATCAAAATAAAAGACTTTCGAAATATTGTACACACCTATAAATAGGCCGGCCTCTAAAGTCGTTGCATGCATAAAGTTGAGGTTGAAAGTGGTCCAAACATGTATTTTAGGAATCGGTTTAGCTCAAATGTGAGGTCCAAAAATAATTGGACCCAAGGTGTTCCTTATGTGAGGAGGAATTATTTTTTTTGCAAAAGTAATTTGTTGCATTCTTTTTGAGATGAAAAATCTTGCAGGTACATAAGGACTATTCATTTTTATTTTTGATGGGAGAAAATTTGTTTATTGGAGTATTCGAATGAAAAATTGTTAAAATCTAAGGATTTATGAGAAATTTTTAGTAGGGGGTATGAAGAACTTGAGGATATTAATGCATTAAATAATAAATAGAAAAGAGAACTTAAGAAAATTGAACAAAAAGATAATGGAACTTTGTTTTAAATTCAAGGTGCACTAAGTCAATCAATCTTTCCTAGGCTAAGTGGTGCAACACATTCAAACAAGTACAACATATTCTTGTAAATGCATATCAAGGTCCTCACAACTAAATTGTAAAGACTAAGGAAGAATTTTGAAAATGTTAAAATGAGTCCAAATGAATCAATAATGAATATGTGGGCACCTGATATCCATGAGGGTTCACCCACCCTGGTTGCAGCATTCTTCTCTATCACACCTAAAATTTCTATTCCTGCGAATATGTTACGTGTTTCTATCCATAGTTTCTATGGAACTACATCGCAGCAAATCTTCTTCCTCCGCAGCATTGCTCCTATGATCCCAGGAGCACTGGCCGCCATGGCCCAGACGAAAGTCAAAAGACCTTTAGCTCATAGTTCGATTGGACATGTGGGTTATATTCGTACCGGTTTTTCACGTGGAACCATAGGAGGAATTCAATCACTACTAATTGGTATCTTCATCCATGTATCAATGACGATAGGTGCATCCGCCATAGTCCCGGCATTACGGCGAACCCGTGTCAAATATATGGCGGATCTGGGCGCTCCAGCCGGGACGAATCCCATTTCGGCTATTACATCTTCCATTACTATGTCCCCATACGCAGGAATACCCCCGTTAGCCGGCTTTCGCAGCAAATTCTATTCGTCCTCCGCCGCTCTGAGTTGTGGGGCTCACTTACCAGCCTTGATGGGAGTAGTGACTAGCGTTATAGGTCATTGTGAATTTCTCACAAAAGTTGAAGGGATGAGAATCCTAGGAGATGATGCAAGTAATCAACATGTGATTGAGAAAATTTTAAGAAGTTTGCATTCCAAATTTGATAATTTTGTTTCCATAGTAGAAATTTTGAAAGATCTTACATCCATAAAAATTGATGAATTAAGTGGCATTCTACTAACAACAAAAGAACACATGAAAAGTAGTAAAGAATATTTAGAAAAATCATTTGCATCTAAGAAAAACATAAGAGTAAAAAAGCATAAATTTTTAAAGAGAAATGACCATCATTCTAAAACTAAGCGTAGAAGTGAGTCTAGTCACAATTACAGAGGCAAGAGTTATGATCATGGAAGAAGTACAATTATAGAGGTAGAAGCAATGGTACTAGTAAATAAAAAAGACATGTTCAATATTTTCATTGTTATAAATTTGAACATTATGATTCTATGTTGGCATAAGAAATCTACTCACAATATTGAAGAAAATACATAAAATCTATTTCCTTCTTGTTTGAATACAAGTTCTAATGAAGAGACTTTATGGTATACTGAATTTTTTCTCTTCACATATGACTTATAATAAAAAATTATTTATTAATTTGGATGAAAAACATAATAGTATTATTGTGTTGGGGAATAATAAATCACATGGGGCTAAATGAAAAGGAGCCATTTAAGTACAAAAAATGAGAATGGTAAAATTATGCATATTTCTAATACCTTGTTAGTTCTTTTTATAATAAATAATTTGTTATCAGTTGGTCAAATTCTTGAAAAAAATTATGAAGTTGTTTTTGATAGGAATGAGTGTATAATTAATGATAAGTGACAAAGATATGTAGTGGTTGCAAGAACATAGATGACATGTGATAGTATACTTCCCCTTCACTTTTCTTCAAGCAAGAAAGTATTGAGTACTATAGAGGTGCACACTAGTTAGCTGTGACATCAAAGGTATGGACATCTAAATTTTTTATGGTTTAATTTTACTTAAGAAGAAACATATGGTTGAAGGATCATTATTTCTTAAGAATAAACAAGAAATTTGTGAAGAATATTTGTTTGGAAAATAACATGGAAATACTTTTCTAATAATTTTACCTAGAAGAGAAAGAAAAACTCTTGAAGTTATTCATACTGTTTTATGTCCTATGGAAATTTTTGGAGGAGGTAGTGGATGGTTTTTGACCACCTCCATGAACAATAATGAAGTACCACTATATTTTTTGAATAAATTCTACAGTGAGTTTATCCTCAATAAAATCCCAAACTTTTTTGATATGCAGGACTTGTAGGGTAGAGGTGGGGGCTCCACATAGGACAAAGTCAAGGCACATATCGATGCACAACGAGCAATGAGATGAGCACTCACTAGACCAACATATGAGCATGTGACTATCCCTTCCATTATGAAGGAGAGTGTTGAAGTCAATACATTGCACTCAATTAGTTCACTCACCCAAAGCCTCATATAGCATACTAGTCCTCTAGCAAAGTGTGAGCATGAAAAGTCTTCGAGGAGTAGAGTTCCACCCCATTATTGTCAATCTTTCGGGTCACCTTGTCGTTATGATCCCACGCATAGTCAGGATGCAGGTTCCCAAGGTACATCTACAACTGATTAGATGGTGATGATAGATGCCATCCTTCATGAGGCATTCAACCTTGATAGTTAGATAAATGTTAGCAAGTTCATTGAATTTAATTTATTAAATTTTATTTTTGAAATGAAAGATTAACCAAATTATTTGAATGATTATAATGAAATTTCAAGGTGATAGTGTTCACTTTGTTTTTAGCAGTCCTACACCTCCCTATTACACAACCACATGCACTACAGAGGTATGTAACTAGTAAAGAATTATTTAGATATTACATGTGAATAGCTAAATGTTATATGAATGGTATTCTTATATCTCATTTTGGATGTCAAGAATAGATTAATCTTGGAGCTTCGATGACAACACTTGCCAGTGGAGGTGGCCATCAAAGTTTCACTCAAGTAATACAAACTATTTATAATTTTAAAATAAAAAAATTGTATTTCATAATTGAATAATGTTTAATGACTTGAAGGTTCTAGATAGTTTGTAAGTATTCTTTGTAATTTTTAATTAATTTGATTTCAAGTTGTTATGCACTTCATAATCTATGAATTTTATTTGTTCATGTTGTTGACCATTATTAATCATTTATGATATATCCTTTATTTTTCATTTATTGTCCTTTATATATCATTTCTCCTTGTGATCATTACTTAGCCTATGTGAATATTACATTGTCCACTATATAATGAAGATATATCACTCCATTTCTTAGCTCTCTTCTTTGTGATTCACAAATTAATATGAATAGAATGTTGAGGTTTTCTGAAAATCATGGAGTATCTTTATAGGTGTGAATTATTACCAAGATCTTAGGACCACAGTCCCCCCATTGATCACTATCACTACATCATTTTGTTCTTAGTTGACAGTGATCATTATTGCTTCTTTTCATGCATCTCACTATCATGATTTACATTATTTCCATAAATCTTATTCCCACTTGAAAAATTCTTCACACTTCACATCAACAAAGGAATGCATGACTTCTTTATGTAATCATGATATTTCCCCTTGCTTGCATGATATGATCATCCCTAGGATTTTCATCTTGTGATTGCCCTTAACTTTGAAATTGTCCTTATGAAACATGCAAACCATTGAAGCAATATATACTTCAATAAGTACTCAAAATTTTGTTGAATCTCATACATTATAAGTCATGACCTACATCACTCTTCTAGTTTTCATAATTGAATAATGTTTTATTTTCAGATGATGCAAGTAGAGGCTCCTCTCGATGTTGATAGGGAAATGGAGCATGGTTTCTCTACTATAATAACAAATTTATGCCTTTGGGGGGGTATGAGGCATATTAGTAAATTTCAAATTGTACATTCATTGTTATAGTTGTTTATTATTGAAAAATAAAATGATCATTGATTTGTAGTTTAATTTCTATCTAGATGGTTTCTATAGGACTTTGGAACACCACTTCCTAAGAATGATATTGTTGTGAATGAGGAGAGATATCATTTGGCAACAATAAGTGATTATTTTGTTAAATATTTTCTTATAATATATTTTTTATATATTAATATCTATACATTTTATTGTAATAGGTAAATATCCATGAAGAATTAAATATGAGGATCAACCCTCCAGTTCGAAGTAGACCACTGGACCATATGCATCTCCATCCCCCTGGTGATCAAAGGCCACCCGTGATCTGTTTCCTTCCCTTGGAGGGGAATGACTTCTTATTGGGGTCCTTTGTCAACTATGCCTATATGGTATTTTTGGATATATATTTTGTATTGCATATATGTGACATTGTATGCCTATATTGCATTCTTATTTAAGTTTATATGTCTATTTTGTATATAGTTTATACTTATTCCAACATATATATTGATATATGCCTATATGGCTAGTTGGTTAATACACATCTTTTTTATTGATGGTGTCCATATTTGCATTATAAATCCACATTTCAATGGATATTTGTAGATGGTTTACTTCAAATATTTAAAATCCAAGTATATTCCATGCACTCTTCCTTTATATAATTTTAAATATATAAAGTTTGAACATTATAAAGTAAATATGAACTATTGGGTGAATTGAAAACCTAGCCATGCCATCATTGACATCATCAATCATATGAATATAATAATACATGATGCAATCTAACAACTAGGTCTCTCTACCACTACACATCTAAACCTCCACTCTCTAGGATCATTGTAGCATAGTAAGTAAATTCATGTAATTATACAATGCACTTTCAAGTATGCAACTAAACATGAGAAAGAAATTATTACATGTGACCTCATAGCTCTATAAGTTTGTGATATAATTCTTGGAATACATCTACCATTCCAAACCCCAATAGTGGATTCTATGAATTAAAAGATAATATTTTGACCTCAACAACTCTAAATTATAAGACAAAATAGCTTGGTTTCTACTAAATAATGTTATAACATTGATAATATACAAAAAAAACCACTTTTTATTGTCTACTTAGAGATGTTGCATAGGAAAGCTCACAAGCAATAACATTGCTCACTTGTGCATCTTCTCTATCACAATAATAGATGCTTGAAAATGTACTATTATAGGATGAATATGTCTTTATAAATTGCAAAAATATTCAAAAAAATAATTTATGGTACAAAATCAAACCAATTGGTTATTGAATGTCCTCTCCCAAATATATCATTGTATCATAGATCTACTTAGGAGAAGGATGAAATTTAGCACAAAATATAAGAGCTACTTGATCAAGGAAAGAGTTGACCTAGCTATTTTTCATATGACACCTTAGAAGCATGAACAATGATGTAGGAACACTTACAATAAAACTAGAGTTCATGTGGCATAATCTACAAGAATTATATTTTCATGAATTATAGATTAAGTTACCACATGCATTTATAAGTAAAGTTATGTTTGTGTGTGCTACCATGAGGAGGTAGTAGTGATGGATATATTGGTAACATGTATGTATATCAAAATATTAAGGAATCAAGTTTTAAATCAAGACAAATTATAAACAATTCACACTACATTTCTAATAATTTTATTCAAATATATTCAAGTATCCATCCTCTATTTGGCCGAACCTGTACTTCAAATCTAAAGACATATTCTTCATGCCCACACTTTCCTTCATCTCAAAAAAATGTTTTTCTATATTGACCAAAATGTTTATGACCGCATTGAGTTTAAGAAACAAAGGAGACTAGTTCTTTAGTGTAGATTATTTAGTCATTAGATTATAAAGACACCTACGTTGACCAAAAATCATAAAGTGGACTTATTCTATAACCAATCCAATGTGTTCGAATTGTCAGTTTACCCCCAGGAGATGAAGAATGTAAACAATTCCTCTCGACAACTTTTTACTGAATGCAACTGACACTTTTTGGATCAGAAACATTATTTCCATAGTGGAATGACTTGGATATATAAAAAACCAAGGGGGGTTATTGTAGAGAGACCCTACATGACCTTATACCTTTAGATGAAATTTTTTCTAAGACCCATGGTTTTCGAGTACTAAGTCATCAAAGTTTGCCGCTTTTCGTATTTTGGTATCTTAAGAGAAATCACTTGTGCAATGTAGTCTGAATTTTTTTGGAATGATGACGTAAGAAACATGACCTTTC
>VDFB02028898.1:0-27924 GCA_007258455.2 Sequoia sempervirens
GGAATTGACAACTCTACAAATATAGGCATAGCAGGCTGAGGTGGTAACTTTTTGGCATCAATTAAATTATTCTTTGTCTTGACCACAATGTTATACACATCCGGCAAGGTGTTCCCACCAAGGGACTGGATCATCACCGAAATGTCAGCGTTGAGAGACTTTAGATAGAACATGAATTCCAAATCGGCAAGTGGACGGATATCAAGTTGGATCCTTTTCCAAGTCATGTGAAACCAGGCATTAAAGTCAGTCATGGCTTCCTAAGGATCCTACTTTATGGTTGCTAATTGTTTAAATAGCAAAGACCGATCTCCATTGTTTGAAAACTGCTCGTAAAAAGGCTCCTTGAGTTGATCCCAGGTACCGATGGTATTGGCTTCCAAAGTGTGGTACCAATCTAGTGTCTTGTCTTTGAAAGAGGCTGCAAGTAATCTCAGTGCTACATTTTGATCAATTATTCCATGCACCAAACACATGTCTGCAACATCTTGCAAATGATCGGATGGTGTTTTTGAGCCTTCATCGATAAATTTTGGTAAAGCTTTTAAAACATAGGTTGGGATAGGATCCAAAACAGTTGGTGATACTAGTGCTATGAGAGGGTTTCTAGCGTCTGATGCTACAAAATTTCTATTAGCAATCAGTAACATGGTTGGTGGAGGGGTTGGGATGTCTACTGGATGGGTTCTTGTTCGTACTATTACCAGCGGTGGCACTAGCAGGCCAAGGTTGTTCATTGTCTGGGATCTAGTAACAGGTCTATGGCTCATGCACCCACTTTAAATTTAGATATATTCAAACAAGTCCCACCAGGCGTGCCAGAAAAAGAACTATTGATGCCTAAAATTTCTAGGCAAACAGTCTTATGGGAAACTTTGTTAATGGGGGACCAATTGTGCTAAACTGAGTTAATGGAGAAGACATGTGTTAGCCACGCGGGACTTTGAAGGTTTTCTTCCCTTGCTTCTCTCTCGAGTCCCACGCAGCTAACATGTGGTGCCAACAGACGAAGGTGCTACCATAACAAAGCCCAAAAATATGCAAATATGTGAAGCGCGGGTCGAGACCATGCAAAAACAACACCACCAACCTGAAGGGAGCTCTAAGGATTTTAATCCATATAATTATCTTCTAATACTGGTGTTCCCTCTTTTCTTCATGGTTTTGTACTCAAAATTACCTTACTTGATCACAATTAATACATCTAATAAAACATGTAACCCACACTCATAGCATCTGATCATTTGAAATATATACATGACATTACATTAACACTCTTCCATGTCGGCCAAGGATCCACACATAATCAGGTTGGCATAAGATGGAACTAAATTCAAATTAAATAAAATGTGTAATACAACTTTCCAAACACAAATTTATTTTCGTCAAAAAACTTGATTCTATATGCCACCACAGGAACCTTAAGCAAGTCATATCCCCACTCCACATGTAAGATTTGAATTTTGCACAGTACTAGCCGTTACCACACACACCTTAAAATTTGAATAGTTTGAAAAACCCTAGACACTTTAAGTTGCTTGCTTGTAGAGCCTCACCTCTGATAACTCAAGAAACTAATAGAGCTAGTGTAGTCATAGTCTCCTTCCAAATCACGGAGCAACACTACATTTATGAGAGAGATTCCAACCACATTTGTAATGCTAGAGAAATCTCTTAGCCCAAAAGATATCCTTTCGGACCACCACACTCATATTGACTTAACATACGACATGGTATAACAAACACACCAAGTATCTGAAGGTAGTCACACCTCAAAAAAACTTGATTCATGTTACTTGATAAAGGATATGGTTGAATGGACAGTATGCACACTGATAAACAACATGCTTTCAAAACTTTAAGTCAAATAACAATTCTAGTACTCCTACAATCTTGTTCATCTTTGACAGCCTTGAAACCCTTTGATAATAGTTGTTAGCAACCTTTTCCAATCCTTTGACATTAATGACAACCTATGTTAAAAAATATCCCCCTTTTTCATTGATGGAAAACAACAAAATGTTGGGGCCACTAAACATGTCTAAATGATTTCTTCATTGTAGCATTTTCTCCCCCTGTGGAAGATATGACATTTTGAGATTATTATTTCTAAACAATTCAATATTCTAATCTCACTCACTCCCCAATTCAGCATTTTTAGCTCACCATATCCCCCTTTGACATTAATGCCAAAGGGTCAACAATTGTTTCAATTGCAATAATTTTGGACATAAGGTTGTCAACTGTAGAAAAGCTCTAGTAAGAAGAAATAAATTTTTTAGCAACAATTAATTTGCACCTATATACAATTTTAATATAATTTATTTCAAATGCAACAAATTTGGACACATTGCAAGGAACTGCAAAAGAAATTTTATGAACCCTCCTCTGCCGAAAAGTGGAAGAAAGGGATTAGAAAGTAGAAGTCATGAATCAGGAAATATCTAGAAGAAGGTTCCTTGAGAGAAGAAGTCAAAAAATTCAATGATTTCTCAAACTGCACTACATGCTCAGAAGGAGAAGAACCTATGGATCATAGGTAGTGGTTGCTCAAGCCATATGACTAGAGATAAGTAAGTTCATGAATTTTAAGATATTTGAAGGTGGTTCAATGACCCTTGGAAACAATTTAATTTCCAAAATCTCTGGTAAGGGTACTTTAAGTCTTGATGGTGGTAAAACAAATACATATGATGTTTTGTATGTTGAAGGTTTAAAGCATTATTTGTTAAGTGTCAGTTGGATGTGTGATAAAGGATACAAGCTATCTTTTAGTGTTAAATGTTGTAAAATTAGGGAATCAAGTACTAGTGAACTCATTGCAAAAGGAAGCAAGATAGACAATGAAATTTATCATCTCAGTGAGTTGAATGGACAGGGTTGTCTCACTACGCAAAAAGATGAAAGTTGGCTTTAACACATAAGGATAGGACATGTGAATTTTGATGATATTGTAAACATTAGTTCAAGAGGATTGGTTTGGGATATGCCAAATATTAAGAAGCCTCAATCAATCATCTGCAAGCCATGTCATGAAAGAAACCTGGCAATAAGAAAATATCTTGTTAAGGAGTATTCCACATCAAAACTATTGGATCTCGTTCATATAGATATGTGTAGACTCATGAGGACTAAAATTCCACAAGGTGATAGGTATTTCATGATGCTCATTAATGAATACACTAGGATGACTTGGATAACATTTCTAAAAGAAAATTCAAAAGCATTTGAGAAGTTTAAGGCATTAAAGGTATTAGTAGAAAATGAAAATAGAAGGACAATCAAAGTTTTGAGATTTGGCAGAGGTGAAAAATTCATTTCTAAGAAGTCTGACAAATTTTGTGAAGAGTATGGGATTTGGAAGCAGTTCTCTACTCCTAGAACTCTGCAACAAAATGGAGTTACAAAAAGAAAGAACTAGACTGTACAAGAGATAGAAAGAACTATGCTATGTCAAGCAAATCTATCAGATATGTAGTGGAGAGAAGTTACAAAGATTGATGTATATATTTTGAATAGAGTCCAAATTAGGCACAAAATTGAGAAGACGCCATATGATCTATGGAGAGGAAAACCAACATCAATAAGTCACCTCGAAAGATTTGGGAGCAAGTGCTACATCAAGAGAGATGAAAAAATTGGGTAAGTTTGATTCTAGATCAAATGAAGGCATTTTCCTTGGTTATTCTTTAAGAAGTAAAGCCTACAAATGTTATAACAAATGATTGAAGAGGATAGTTGAAAGTGAAAATACATGAGAGTTGATGAGAATATTTGAACAGTCTACTAATATTTCAGAAGTAGAAGATGATGAACCAATTCACAATAGCAATGAAGATTCAAAAGAAGTAGTTACAAAGACTCTAATAAAGTATGTTAAGAGAAATCATTCTGAAGACCAGATCATAGGAGACAAAGTGGGGTTCAAAATTGGAAGAGACTTGAGAGGGCAAGTGAGCAAGTACACTTTGCTTTACTAACAAAGATAGAGCTTAAGTCATACAAAGAAGCAAACAAAGAGAAAGGATGGATAGAAGCTATGGAGGAAGAACTAAATCGGATTATGAAGAATGAAACTTAGGAACTTGTCCCAAGACCTAGAGGCAAAAATGTGATTGGAACCAAGTGGGTTTTCATAAACAAGCAAAATAAATAAGGAGAGGTAATCCAAAACAAGGCAAGACTTGTGTGTAAAGGGTATGCTCAAGTTGAAGGCATAGAATTTGAAGAGACATTTTCTCTGGTGGCAAGACTGGAAGCAATCATAATGTCCTTAACTCTTTCTACATTTAAGAACTTCAATGTGTACCAAATCGATGTGAAGTCAGCATTCTTGAATGGACAACTAGGAGAAGAGGTTTATATTGAACAACTAGAAGGATTTAAATGTTCTAACGATCCTGATTATGTTTGCATATTAAAGAAGGTTTTGTATGGACTCAAGCAAGCTCCCAGAGCTTGGTATTGAAGGTTAGATGGATACTTACAACAACAAGGAGTCTAAAAATGAAGTGCGGATAGTAATTTGTACATGCAAACATAAGGAGAACAACTACTCATAGTTGTGGTCTATGTAGATGACATCATTTTTAGAGGTAGTGAAGACATGTGCAAGGAATTTTAGAAGGAAATGTAGAAAAATATGAAATGTCAATGCTACGAGAATTATATTTCTTTCTTGGGTTGTAGATTATACAATTTGATAAAGGCATTTTTATTTCACAACAAAAGTACATAAAGGAGATGCTAAATAAGTTTGAGATGGAAGATTGCAAACTATTTGGAACACCTATGGTTACAAGATGCAAATTAAGTAAAGATGATGAATTTTCTCTCGCAAACCAAACTTTGTACAAATCCATGATAGCAGTTTGCTAAATGTGAAAACATCCAAACTGGATATTATACATGCAGTTGGAATGGCTTCCAAATTTCAGGTAGCACCTAGAGAGACTCATGTTAAAGCAATAAAGAGAATATTCAGGTATTTGATGGCTAATAAATATTTTGGATTATGGTATCCAAAGAGAAAAATTCACTCTTACTGCATACACAGATGCAAATTGGCTAAATGTGTTGATGATCAGGGATCATTTTTTCTTGGTGATAGTTTGGAATCTTGGTTGAGCAAGAAACATGAATCAGTCTCTCTATCTACAACAAAAGCACAATACATTGTTGCAGCATCATGTTGCACTCAGGTACTTTGGATGAAGTAGAATTTGAAGGAAATAAAGATTAAGTTTGATAAACCTGTCACTATTACACCAACGCCATAAACATTTCAAAGAATCTAGTGATGCACTCAAGAACAAAACACACTGCAATCAAGTATCACTTCTTGATGGAAAAGGTTGCAAAGGGGGAGGTAATATTGGAGTATGTTGATACAAAGGAGAAAGTTGCAAATATATTCATGAAGCCACTTCCTAAGGAGATATTTGAGTTTCTCCAATAGAAGTTGGGAGTTGTTGCTCCCTCCTCTTAAATCATGAGGTAGCACAGGTTGAGGGGGAGCTTGGTTTCCCTACCACAAGAAGGCTTGGTGGTCTTGTAGAGTACTCTTAGAGACAGTGAAGCATAGACTCAGAGAGAATCTATCCAGGAAATAGGTTTCTAGTTTGTGCAATGTATTAGAAAATGAAGAAAGGTGGAAAAAGTGGTGCCTCCTCCAAGGGAAGAATTTTTTTTTACCCTTATCCATTGAATTCAAAGGGAGGGAGAGTAAACTCAAAATGCTAAATTTCTCAGAAAGAATAATGATCTCAAAATGCTATATCTTCCATATGGGGGAGAATGAATAAAATGCTATAGTGAAGAAATCATTCTAAAAGTTAGTTTGGTGATCCAACGGTTTTGTTTAATAGTTCTTTTGGTGGTCCAACATTTTTTTGTTTTCCATCAATGACAAAGGGAGAGATTGTTGAACATAGGTTGTCATTGATGTAAAAGGCTGTCAGCAATGACAGATTTTATAGTTAGAAGTTTGTAAAGGATGAAAGATATTGTAGGAGTACTTTGAATTATCATTATATTCCCCTTGACTTAAAGTGTTGTATGTTAGTAGTTTAGTTTGTTCGGTGTTGGTATTTTATTGTCAGAATGAAAAATCAAGAAATATATATTATTGGTTGTTGTTGTATGCTTGCAATATCTTGCTTGCATCTACTCTTTATGTCTATGATGGTCTGAAAGTTTGTTTTGGTATGTTTCTATTCAAAGATGTCTTTTGGGTAGAGAGATTTCTCTAGCAATACAATTATGGTCAACATTTCTTTCAAAAATGTACTTTTGCTCTGCAATTTGGAAGGAGAGTATGTCTACACTAGTATTATCAATTTCTTGAGTTTTCAGAGGTGATGCTTAGCATGCAAGATTTTTAAAGTGACAAAAGGCTTGATGTTCCTATCTGCCAACCTATTCGTGTTCAAGATGTGTGTGGTAATGACTAGTACTGTGCATAGTTCAAATATTGTGTGTGGTGTTAAGATAAGACTTGGTTAAGGTCTATGTGGTCGCGCATGAAATCAAGTTATTTTGGCGATAATAAATTTATTTTTGGACCATTGTGTTATATTTTCATGTAATTTAAATTTAGTTTCACCCTATGTCGTCTTGGCTATTTATCAATCCTTGGCCAACATGGAAGAGTGTTAATGAAATTTTATGTATATATTTCAAATGTTCAGATGCATTAGCATGTATTTGTGGATGATTACATGAATTAGAATTACATCTGTGTGAAGCAAAGTTGGTTGTTGGTGCAAATTGTAGAGAAGGTGGTGAAAATAAAAGGAGAATTATATTCCAATGTGTGTGCCTATATCAGAAGATCATATGCAGTGAGGAAGAATGTTAGTTGTAACTCTAGCACATGTTGAGTTACTTTGAAGATCCACAAGCTTTATCATTGTATTCTAGTAGGAATGGTGTTATACCTATTGTATTGTTTCATTTGGGGATTGATGTTTCTAGTAAGTTGGTGCCTACAAACACAATAGGGGATTTTTGTCTCTGGTAGGTTGGTGCCTACTTCAATGTATAAAATTCACTTTATTTTTTGTATTATGAGGCTAGATTTGGGAAGTAGATCCAAGCAAATTTTCTCACTACGGTTTTTTCCATCTTAGGTTTCCACGTATATCTGGTGTTCACTTGTGCAAATGTGTGTTCTTATGTTGCTCCTTGTTCATTAGCTTTCTGGTTTGATTTAAGTGTGATTTATGATATGTACATTTGAGTTAAGAATTTTAAATTATAGATTTGATCTACTACCCTTGCCTCGTGTTTTTTGTGTTCAATATGTGTGCAGTAACGACTAGTAGTGTGTGTAATTCAAATCTTGTGTGTGGTGTTAAGATAATACCTAGTTAAGGTCTTTGTGGTAGCACACGAGATCAAGTTATTTTGACGGCAATAAAATTTATTTTTAAACCATTGTGTTACACATTTCATGTAATTTGAATTTAGGTTCACCCTATGTCATCCTGACTATTTACCAATCCCTAGTCGACATAGAAGACTGTTAATGAAATGTTATGTGTATATTTCAAATTTTCAAATGCATCAACACGTATCCATAGACGACTGCACAAATTAGAATTATATCTACAGTGTGAAGTAGAGTTGGTTGTTGGTCCAAATTGTAGAGAAGGTGGTGAAGATAAAAGGAGAAATATATACCAATGTGTGTGCATGTATCAGAAGATCATATGTAGCGAGGAAGAGTGTTAGCTATAACTCTGGCATGTGTTGAGTTACTTTGAAGATCTGCAAGCTTTATCATTGTATTCCAGTAGAACTGGTGTTCTACCTGTTGTACTATTTCATTTGGAGATTGGTGTTTCCAGTAGGTTGGTGCCTACAAACACAACAAGGGATTGTTGTCTCCAGTAGGTTGGTGCATTCTTCAGTGTGTAAAATTCACTTGTATATTTCTGCATTGTGAGGTTGGATTTGGGTAGTAGATCTAAGCAGCTTTTCTCACCATGGTTTTTTCCATCCTAAATTTCCACATATATCTAGTGGTCACTTGTGTAGATGTGTGTTCTTATGTTATTCCTTGATCATTAGCTTTCTAATTTGATTTAAGTGTGATTTTTGATATGTACATTTGAGTTAGGAACACCCACTAGAAATTACATGTCATAAATCAACTATTTATCCTCACTTGTTAAACTATTATTATTATAAAAGCATCTCTTTGTTTCCCTTCATGAATCTGCACGATGCCAATGTCCCAAGGTAGGAAAATAACAGGACACAAAATAACTTAATTGTAATCCCTCTAGAAAGGAGAAAGGGAGGCGTAGGACTATTCCTTTGGGTTAGCTAGGAGAATTCCTGACAAGTTTAGATTAGTGACTCGCTCTAGATCGTACATGTACCCTTACTAAGGTGGTGCGTATTTTCTTCTTTTGTTTGGCATTTTGTCAAACAGTTCACGTAAGAGGATGGTAGGAAAGGTTGTGGAATTTGGCTTTGCACCCGCCATTTGCATTTGCTTCAAAGTTTCTAAAACCTTATCAACGAATTCATTTTTTCCATATCATGCAATCATCGCATCCCATGAGACGACGTCTCCTTTGAGACATTTTGTCAAACAGTTCGTGTACCTTGTCTATGCTTCCCTCACTTGCATACATATCTACGGGCTGGCTTAACAAGCACACTCTAAGCGTTGACCGCTTAGGTGGATGGTGTGGGCCCATTTAATCTGTTGCTTCCACCAACTTCCATTTCTGCTCCCCTAAGCAGTTACGTAAACTGTAACCGTCAGCAATCAGCCGCCCGATTCTTGCGCATAAGTAAATTCAAATCACTTTTACCGCGCTGCAGAAGTTTGACCGAACTAAAAGAAAGAGAGCATAGAAATGAATTTGGTTATTTCAGCGAACATAAGGGAAATGCTTTGATAGACATGTATGCAAGATGTGGAAGCATAGACAACGCACATGAAGTTTTTGGCCGAATACCTCAAAGAAATGTGATCTCATGGAATGCCATGGTTGCAGGATACAAGCCCACGCAAAGTTGAATTTGTTGGAAAGGCTTCAGGAACTTTCAAGAAAATGCAATGGGCAGGTGCAAAGCCTTACTTCGCAACGTTTTCTTGCAGCCTCCCTGCCTGTGCCAAGATGCGAACTTTGTAATAGGGTATGGAATCCGTCAAAGGATTAAGGATGTAAATTTTGTCAGATTTTGTAGTGGCAACTACCCTAGTAGACATGTATGCAAAATGTGGAAGCATTAACAAAGGGCATGAACTGTTCAACCCAACTGAAAAAGGTAAGTTTTTTTTCCCTCATTTTTTTTTTTGGTTTCAAACCAGCTAGCACACAGTATTTCTTGCAAAATGTGAGATATTTTTTCCCATCCTGATGATGGAATAGGAATAGAGACTGTGATCCCCAAGGCTAACAAGAAGATTTCACACATTTTCAGAAAGATGTTAGTTGGTGTTTACAGAGTGTGGTGATAAATGTGAAGTGTGAGAAAGCTCAGCTTAAACAGTGCTTAAAGTGTTGTAATGATTGCTATAAATTGTGCAACTGTGTTCCAAGTGGGGATTGTGGTAATAAGGATGAATACCCATGTTACATAGATAGAAATAACTACAGGGGCACATCTAATTACCCATGAAACTTACTCTTGTATTTCTTTTGGTTTAGTGTTGTATGGAAGGTGCTAAAATAAATATGGGTCTGTCATTATACATTTCTAAGCAGATTCATATGAATTTCCTACCACCAAACAGGCATTTAAAGGCTAATATAATATTTAAGGTATGTTTCATATCCCTTGTCTTGGCCACAAGTTTTTGATGCGTCTCAATTGAAGCTAGTTGAAAGAAGAATAACTTTGAATTTGTTTGAATGTTAAGGAATATTAACTTTTAAATTTTAGTTGGAAAGTAGAGGTTGAATTTATGTAATTATTTAATTTTAATTTTTTTATATGATTATATATTATATATTATATATTTTTTAATTATTTAAAATAAATAAAAATATAAATTGATCATGAATCACTAGTTCAATATTTTAAACTTTTTTAATTATATATAAAAATTAATTATAAAGTTATATTGGATTTTATTATAAAAAATTTAACCAAAAAAATTGTTATTTGTGAAACTTTAAAGTCTTAAACACCATAATTAACATCTTTTAGGTTATAGTATGATGGAGAGGTTATAGCTATTTTTTTAGTATGATGGAGAGGTTATAGCTATTTTTTTTTTACTTGTGTTGCTATGAAAAATTAGAATATTTTTTTAAGATAGTTAAAATTAATTTCACTTCAAAACATTGAGTGAATATAAATAATTTCACACAAGAAATTATAGAAGCTACATGATCAAATAGACATTTTTTTTTAATTTGGTTTTTTAAATAAATTTCATGCAAGGTACCACTACGACACATAAAAGTCTCTAAGTTAGTGGTGTAAATTTCTTTATTTGCATTATTTCAATTAATGGGATTGTTTGCAAAATAAAAATAGGACCATAAGCTCTTTCCATGAGATCAAATCTTATGGTACTCCACCTTTGTAATGATTTTGGGTCATTAGACTATTCGATAAAAACATAATCATAGAAATCACCTAACAAAAAGAAAATGATCACTAGCCATTCATTTTGTTTGAACCAAAATAGTAGATTAAAAGTGTGAAAGCTTTCTAAGTTAAAATATAGATCCATGAGCCCCTTCACATTGAAAACAAAAATAATATGCACTACTAGATCATAAGCTTGCACAACAAATCAAATAAATTGTAGGACTTTGATATAATTTGTTACTATAGTGCCTTGTTGAACTAGTAGATGCTTTATTTGAGATTGTTATAGTGTGAGATACTTTTTGAAAAACCTCAAAATAAATTTTAAAAATGGAAAATGTGTTAAAGTAGGAATAAAATCACATGATATACTTTTTGTGAAAAGTAATAAAATGTTTAATATGAATATTAGATAAGATTATTGAATCTTTGCATAAGGACAATTTTTTCCATCAAAATAATGTTTCCTTGACTAATTTGAACTAAAAATAGCACCCTTTAATTAGGGTGAATGCATATCACAATAATTATTCTAGGGTTGTGAGATTCATACAAATTTATTCAAATAAATGCACTACAAAATTCTTAATCTTTTAATAATGTGAAAGTCTAGGAATAAACATCAACTAGTGTCTAGAAGAATATGTAAAAACAAGAACTACTATTGCAATTATTTATTCAAATAATTTCCCTTCCCATCCATGTGCACAACTCAAAGAGTCCCTCCATGAACTAACTTTTAACAACATAAAACACCACTCCTCCCTTATCATCCAAAATAATCCATCATGTCAAGAGCTTTCTCCAAAAATGCCCACACATGTCCACATCCAATTCAAGATCCAAGTATCCTAGCTAATCCCTTCCATGATTGTTTACCATCTCAAGATCTAATAATCCCTATTGAATAAATTCATGAATGGCAATCCTATCATCTTGGTTCCTATATCTTTCTTCAACCCAGTTATCTTATTGTTGAGAAAACTTGAACTACCAATATTCCTTTCTCATCTAAAAATGGATTTTTGTCTTGTTTTCAAAGTAACAAGTACCCCATCAACAATTAAATTTTTTAAAACATGCATTATCAAGGAAAAGCAACAGGCTTTCATGAGCAAGGCATCTTAGAACCCATCCAAACAAAATAAAATATAATATTTTAGGGCCTCGATTATATATCTCATGACAAGTACATTGTTCACTCCTCAAATAAGGCTAAGGAAACTTCTTCCAACATAAAAATAGGTACCTCTCTTCACTCCTCTTGCAATATTGTTTCCACCAATAATTTCATCAACCACATTAAACCTATCAGTCCCATCATCCCCCACTAATCATTTCATCAACTGCATCTATAACCATCCATTCCCTGTAATCATTAATCAAGACCAACATTTATGCATACATCATTGGACATATTCTAGCATGATAAATCCATCACACAATCCATGTGATTTCAAGATACTTTCTCTCCATGAGACTATACCATCTTATTTGGAAGCACATATAAATATGAAATAATTCACAAAAATATAGGGACAATCACATCATAACATGTCACCATACAATATTAATGTAAGATCTGACCCACTATTAAAATTGATTGAAAAGGCCACTAAGGTCCACCAATAAAAAATAGTGCAAAAAAATAATGCGGATCCTTAATTAAAAGAAATACATGTCAAAAAGGAGCATCAAACTCTGCATCTCCATCCAATCCTCCAAATGTTTCTTCTTTCCCTAATTCCAAATATTCATACCCTTCATCCTAATCCCACATAATTTCTCCATATAATCCAAGCATCCCCATCCTAAGCATCCTACATCCATTTTGGATCCCTATGTCCCAAAATAAAAAAAAATCCAAAATTCTCCTCCTAAACATCATCAATCCACTTTGGGCCCCTACATCCCATAATCTATAATCCTAATTACCTCATCTAACTCCTAACATCCAAAATCACATCATAACTCAAATATTTAGCCTCCAACATAGTGTATACAATTGTTAGTCCTCATTCCCCTTGGTCTCATGACATTCCCTCATGTTACTACTATCCCATCCTTTCATCCAATCATATATCCACCCCCTATCCATTATCCAACATACTTCCACAATTACATCTTTGTAATTCAATATTTTAAATAACTCATTACCCATTTTTCATCTCCTCGTCCATTCCATCTCCCTTGGTAGCATTCTTTAATATTAGAGCTATGTTGGTACACTATTTAAATTTTGAAGAAGTCTACTTAGCTCTATTTCTAGTAACATCCATGCATACAATGACTATCAAAGTAATTATTTGGAAATGGATACTATCATCAAGGAAATAAATATTTGAGTCATTCATCCATCTCCCTAACCCCCATCCAAACTAATTTATCCAAATCATTCTCCTTCATCTATAAACTAGAAATTAAGAACAAATCATTTGAAATAAAATAAAAAAGTAAAGAGAAATCATCATTCACTGGTGAAAAAAATTAGTATGGCACCTTTGATAAGTTCCATGATGAAACTTGGAAAATAGGTGTAATGTACAAATCCCCCATCTACTCAATATGTGGGGGAAAATATTCTTTCATCATACCAAGCTCTATCTTATCTGCTCCATCCTCCCCATCCATACCTATCTCATCATATCCAATCCATCCTCCTTTCATGCTTTAATATTGATATGGATAAGCAAATAATATCTAAACATATTTTGGACAATACAAGCCTTACTTTCTCTGCTAACCCTCCCTCTTGCAACCTTCTATACCCATTACACTACATCTAGTATGGGACATGTTATTCCTATCCACCATAGTCCTTAGAGATCACATCTTGAAACTCCTTCCAATATCCCTAATACATCATCCCATAATCCATCCCATTCCCTATCTAAACAATCCCTCTATCACTACAGCGTTTTCCATCAACTTGGTTTTCCATTGTCTTTAGTTCCAAGCAATTGAGAAACCTCAACACAATCCATATGCATGCAATCATAATCGATACAATATTATTAACCAATCTAGTGCATCATCCAAATAATAAACAATTTTGTTTCCAACTTCATTGCAAACCTTGACCTATTTTACTCAAATTATCATTAGGACTATATCATTCCCAATCCTTTTTTTGACTCATTTTCAAAAATACTATCACTAGGATGTACTATTCACAATCCTCCAATTATTTTTATTGTAAAAAATTATATCATCATTGCAATCATCATCATCATCAATCAAATCAATAAATTTTAAAACATATTTTCATTTTGCATATATTTATTGTAAAACAAAAATGGTTTTAAGGTGTATTATAAACCTCAAAATTGTTTTGTTATTCCTTAAATGCAAAATATTTATGGCCTTCAATTTTCAGTTGAGGGAGAAAACAAATGGAGAGAATATTGGAAAAGTTTTTTCAATTTGGAGACATGTTCCCACATTTCTAGGGTCATTATTGCATCTTGTTGGTAGTTTTAAATGTTTGTTATGGTCAAAACCTTCTTCCTCACATGTTGGAGGTGGTATTGGAGGAATCTAGAGCCTTTTTTCTAGGATTTTCTTAGGCATCCGACCCAAGGTGGTTATGGCTCCTATTTTGGTGCAACCACTTGGTGTTTTGGATATATTCATTTTGTAACTCATTTTTTAGCTCAGTTCTAAATTTGCAGTGTTATGGAGATTGTTCATCCTCAGTTTTCAATCTAATTTTGTAACTCATGCAGTCATGCAAACTGTAAGTGCCTTGAGAAATTAATAATTGGATCAATCTACTTTCTCATCACTTGCTTATTAGTGTGCATGTCCTTTGAAATTGATCAGTATACTTGCAAAATTTGAGATTTTCCCTATATTTTTGTATCTTCAAAAAAGTACCTTTCTTTGCAAGAGAATATCTATTTTACAGGTTATGAGTTGTGTGAGAAATACAAGGGTTTAAGTTATGAAATTCATTCCTTTCTTTCTAAGAGTCTTGTATTAGTACCTTCTCATAAATCACTATTGTGAATGATATACAAAGATGAGTTGTGTAGATTTCCTGTTAATCTATTAACTCAAAGTGAAACAGAATCAAGTTTGCATGCCATTAGTTAGTTTCGATAATTCACCATAATATCAAAGTTTCAGTTTCATTTTCGGTATTACATGTTTCTTACCTTTTCCCCTCAAAAGAAAAGTAGTTTCAGGTGAAATCAATGAGAGACAGCTTTTTTGGAGGTATTTTTCTGTTACAGGGTTACCCACAACCCTAGAAAAATTTCCATGTTACTCATGATTGGCTGTATTTAATCTCAGCTTGGGTGCAAATCATTAGAGCTAACAGGTACTATTATGAAAGATAAAAGCATTCTAATAGTTTGTTTATTCAAGAAAATAAGTGTCAACAAATGATTCATGTCATAATGGCTTATGTCATTATGATTTATTGTATTGATGATTTCATTTGATGTTTTGATCATCACTCAAGGTTAATATTCCTTATTGTTACTAATCTTATTTTTGTATATTTAGTATAATTAATTGAACTGAATACATAAAGTAATTTTAAAAGTGGTCACTTGTGTTTAAAACTATTTGTAAACAAATTTTGATTCAAAATTGTTGGACCATGTGATTGGTGAAAAGGTACATGGTGAGGTGAAGGAGAAAAAAATAAAAAATAAAGGAAATAAGGTTTAGACCCATGGGTAGACTATCTAATTTTTGTGATTCAATGACTAAATTATTTGTTATGAATATTTCATGATGGGATCTAAAACCCTAATCTTCTCATGAATATGTGACTATTTGAGTGTTTTGGTAGCTAATGGCCACCTAAAAATCTACCCAAATTTAGTTAAATCCACTCTAAGCACTTGTATTAGCATGCAAAGAAGATATGAACTATGTTTGGGTGTGTTCATAATATGTAAGTAGTTGTATGAATAAATCCTATTGTCTAAAAGAATGGGGAATCATTCCATTCAAAGGCTTCTTAGCATATTGCTCATTTGGGATGATTTATTTGCATATTTGGTATTCCATCATGTGTACTAGGTGTTGGCATTGCTTGGAATCATTCAATATATAATACATGTGTTTTTTAAATATTATTTTTATTTGTTCAATCTCAATTATTTATTACTATTTTTAGCTAACATAAGGAGAATGATGTTTTTTGGTTAATTTAAATCTTCATTTGATGCTTTGTATTATTATTATAGTTTACCTTCAATAAATTATTACACACTTTTAAATATGTACACTAGTAGGGTTTGGTAGTATTAAGTGTCTATTTTAAAATATTTTGTTAGTAACAATGATACAAAGGGGTAGATTTTTTCCTTATGTTTATGGAACCATATTGTTAATATTTTATATTGGTTACTATCTCAATATGTTGTTGTATTACAATTTGCATCTATAAAACTATAATTGGAGCCAAGCTTTTCAATGGGTTATGATTTTGTTATACTCAAGTATGAGATACCCCTTTTGAATGATTTTTATGATAAATATTTATCTCTTTAAAGACTCTTGGAAAACCATATTATCATAGTTAATGAGTGTACATATGTCATAAAAAGGTTCCCTAAGATGAATGAATGGTGAATGGGTATGTATCCTAGTGTTTAGACTATTTTATGTTAATGATGGATTGTGATAATGATTAATTAGTAGTTAAACCCTATTATGGGAATGAGATAGAATGGGAGGGATAAATCATATTATCTAATGTGTTTAATCTATGACTACATGATGTTGAACCATTTATACAATCACATGATAACATGGAATATTCCTATCCACATGTATAAGTGTCATGGTCACATTACTAAACTTGAAAATTGATTTAGTTGTACTTTCACTACTATGTTTAAGAAAGCATGCTATGTAATTAAATTTTTTCAGAATTATTATTATTTTACTTACTTTAGTCTTGAATATCTTTAAATTTCACCTTTCTATCATTGTTGCATTGTGATAATGAAAGATAGTCAAGCCCTATCATGTTCACTCATTGCTAATTGAATTATCATAAGGTTGTAATTGTTGATAGATAATGTATCTATCATAAGATTAGTATTTTACTTTTATTTAGTCACTACTCTATCACTGCATGGTAACTTATAAATATTGTTTGATAATTAGGGATTATAGATTCCTTATAGTTCAATAACTTTTAATTTATTTTAATCCTTGGGATAATTTAAATTATTGACTTTAATGGTTAATAAGGACACCTTGTTTTGTAAGTGGTTACTTATAGGTTAATTATAAATAGTGGTAATAGATGAAGCTTATGGAGTCCTACCTATTCTCATATGTTCTTAGTCACCCTATGCATAATTTGATAACCATATCTAGTTAAGTGTAAATAACGCAGAGAGTCTAGTGGATCAAGGTTGAGGGGTTATCTACATAAAGAACTCAAGGTAGGAGGTGAGGTAGTGCCCTATCCCTCTTTATACAATAGTATTATATTATTATGTATTGGTTAGATGTTGCCATGTGGTAGTTAGATTTATATAGTTGTATTGCATGTCATCTTAACTATTAAACTATAGAGGTAAAGCTATTATGTATCTATAGACATCTAAAATTTAATCACTTCCATATGATTAAATTTACCACCTTTCCGTCTACCATATTAATATTAATTTATTAAATTAATATTATACCTTTGGTCTCATAACGGTAAAGTATTTAATTTAATAATTAATACTTTATCTTTCACCTTATTCCTCTCTAAATTAAATAAATACGCTAATTTATTTAATTTAGTCATTTTTCCCCTTTTTGATTTAAAACAATTTAAAATTCCTCACTTTCCTCTCCTTGTCACATCCTCCATAACCTTGCTCTAATCTGAATTAATTTAATTAATTCATGATTATGATGTGCATTCTCTTAATCAGAGATTAATGTCACATCCTCCTACATTTGCCACTTGCCTCTAATCTTCCATTAATTAGCCTAATCCAATGTTTGCACAACCTTAACCAAGGTCATTAGCTATTTCTAGCACCACTTTTTGGTCAATTCTTCCATTTTTCTTTTTGGATATTGACTCTCCTTCCCATGAGAATTTTTAATTCTCATTTATTTATCCCATGTCTCTCTCCTCCCTATGTGAATTTTTAATTCACATTCCATTCTTCCAAGGCTTCTAGAACTTTGGACTTGTCACAATCTCCACATGTGACCAAGTCCCACCTTTTTGGAGCCCACCTTTTATCCTCTAGATCATCTTAGGAATGTGAATTTTTAATTCACATTTATGTCCCCAACCACCTTTCCTTTTCCCATGTAGATTTTTGAGGAATTCCAAAATTCCTCAAATGTCCCTTTCACTCCCACTTAGGGACAAGGAATCCCTTTTTAAGGAAATCTCCTCACTCCCCAAGGTGCATGTCCTTTCTCCACCTCATGTACCTTCTTGACACCTCACCTCCACCTCATATCCCCTTGTCCACTTCACCCTCCACATGTCAAGATGTGAGGGCTTGTGGGTTCTCAACCCACCATAGCCCTTCATCTTGGCCTTGTTGGAGCAATCTTGACCGTTGAATTCTCTAGAGAATTCAAATTCTCCTATAAATACCCCTCCTCAAGGGTATTTTCAACACTTTATATTTTCATAAATATATGCTGCACATTTGAATCCTCAATCTTTTACCATCATTTAGCCATCTCTTCAATCATCTTACACATTGAATCTTGCATTTTAGTCACTCAAACAATCATCTAAGGAGCACACAAACCATTACAAGCAAGGGCCAATCAAGGAGAAATCAACAGCAAGGAAGGTGAAATCGTTTGTGTCTTATTTTGTGCATTTTCCTTATTGTTTATCACTCTTTTGGCTAATCTTGAGGTGTCCTTGGTCTTTTACCATTTACATTTTAAGTTGTTTTGCACATTTAGAGTAGGATAAATTCCAAGGTATATCTGATATCAAAGCAAAACTTTAGCCAAGAAACATTTGAATATGTGTTCAATTTATTCTTGATTTTTTTTATGACATGTAGCTTCCCTATGTTATGTACTCAATTTGGTTCTCTACTAGTGTGTTATTTCCATGATATACTTCCTCTCCTTTGACTTTAAAAAACACTTGGTTGGTGTCATGTATTAATATTACGTTAGGTTCCTAGCACTCATGAGGTATGAATGTATAGTTATTTAATATTATTTTGTCTATTTTGAGAATATCAACATGTTCTTATTTCTAAGTTTGATTAAATTTGAAGTGGATGTAGGTGTTATCAATTTTTGTATTTAACTAATTTCATAAGAAGGATAATATGAAACCCGTCTAAAATAAAATTCCAAATTTCATGATACATCTAAAGTAGTTTTAATATTAAGATTCATTAATTAGAAGGTGGTATTGCTAATTTGTAAATTATTCTAGTTGCACTAAGCAGCTTTTATAATGAAAATTGAGATTATGTAAGAGTTATTGGTAGGTCATATTATTGATATTAAGGCATTCATCCTTATACCATAATACCTGCTTGAAACATAGTTGGAACTTTACAACAATCGTTGTGGTTTAAGATGAGCTTTCTTGCACCTCACCTCACATTTATCACCAAAAATATTAACATAAAAATGTATGAAATATTCTTATGAGCCTGGGGATCACAATAAATATTTGTATTCATCATCAAGATGGGAAAAAGTTATCTTTCACATTTTGCAAGCAATACTAGGTGCTGGCTGGTTTGAAAAAAAAAAATTGACAGGAAAAACTTATTTTTTCAGTTAGGTCAAACGGTACATACCCCTTGTCTATGCTTCCACATTTTGCGTACATGTCTGCCAAGGACTACAAAATCTAACAAAATTTTCGTCCTTAATCCTTCAAGGATTCCACACCCTATTACAAAGCTCGAATTTTGGCACAGGAAGAGAGGCTGCAGGCAAAGGTTAGTCTGGCTTTACACCTGCCCATTACATTTTCTTGAAAGTTCCGGAAGCCTTTTCAACAAATTCAATTTTGCGTGTATCATGCAATCATGGCATTCCATGAGATCACATTTCTTTGAGGCACTCAATCAAAAAGTTCATGTTCCTTGTCCAATTTGAAAATTGGGCGGCGGAATGATCAGAGCATGATATGCTCTCTTTCTTTTAATCCGGTCAAACTTCTGAACACGGCAAGGTGATTTGAATTTTCTTATGCAAATTTAATGGGCCCCACACCAGCCACCTAAGCGGTCAACGCTTAGAGTGTGCTGGTTAAGCTCAGCCCATATCTACCAGAGCAACTCGATTATCCTTTTTACTTTAATGGGTGTCCATACCCGTTCCAAAGCACCCATTTTTACGTGGATAGGGAGGATAGCCACAGGTTTATACCTTACACCTGTTAATTTCATTTGTTTGAATGTAATAGTCTAGTAAAATGGTTATCAACTTGTTTGTTATATTTAAAATTTGTGCATAGCATAATTTTTTTTAATGAAACATGTTGCTTAAGAACATCTACGCAGTTTAATCTAGAAGACTTTATAAGAGGGCGGTTATTATCTATACATAATTTAGGTAGTTTCAGGCAAATTCACCGTCAACAATTCACCTCCAACAATTCATCGTCAACAATTCATCTTCATGACCATTTCATCTCGGGAAAAGTTCACTGTCAGCAATATGATATGAATTGCTAGTGGTGAATTTTCCATAGATGAGTTTGTCATTACGATGAATTGTTGGCGATGAATTATTGGAGGTGAATTTGTTGATGCTGAATTGTTGACGGTGAATTTTCCTAGAGCCAACTTAGAAAACCCTTTGTTTAATCTATTTTTACCAAGGGAAAATCTAAAATGGGGACTTTCTACTTCATAAAAAGTTAAAATACTCTTTATATAAGCTGGAACAGTACACTCTTTGAGAAAACAATGTCCACTGTATGGGTTGTTTAACTCTTTAAAATGATATTTGATAATAAATAAACAACCACTCCTCATGAAATAAGCTTTAGAAAGTTTATATATGGGAGACATCCATCCAAAGAGCTTAATAAAATGTAAACAATTCATCTTCAGACTCCATTGTTGTGACTTGTAATCAGAATCTTAAATTATTAGAATTACACATGTATTCCAGACCTCAAATTTTAAGTCTAGCACATCATTTGGCTGAAGCTACATACTCCTTATAGTCTTTGGTTGAAGTTACATACTTCTTGTAGTCTTTCAATTATCATTATATCAACATAAGTGAGAAGTCTTCAATATTTGTTAGTTTCTTATCTTTTTAAGAATCTGAAAATGGCTTGGGAAGAACCTATTGAATGCCTTGCAAGATTCTTGAGAGCAACAGTTGATACTTGCAAGTTTATAGCCATATCTGTTTGAATCACATGCATGGAAATTCCTTTTCTCATCACTGATCTCTCATGCAGATATGGTAAAGATTAGTTGACTAGTTTCTTTGAGTGAACACATCTAATTTAATACTTTTTAGTTTGGATTGCTCACACAATCCTCTTTTTCACTGGACTCTTAATTTCCTTTCTAACATTCAACTAATTTGAAAGAAACTGGATGACCTATGGATAAAACACAGATATTCTTTGTCTTACAAATGTCTTGTATGCTGAACGGATTTAATATATTTTAAGGAATGTTAGAATTATTCTGTCTTAGAATTGAACGAATCCATTATGGTCAATTTTATGTTATTAAATGATATTCATTTCATACTCTTGGGATAACAATTTTGTTAGTATTGATTACTTAAGTTAATGAGTTATTATACATTAGTATTAAATTGGGTTTCGATTTGAAAATTGTTTTAAATGATTAGTTTTCAGTCTAATATTCATTAAATAATATTATAGATTATTAATTTGTATATAATGTTTATGGCTCACTATTTTTTGGATTTTATCAAATAATGTGGATAATATTTTGTGGGTTGATAAATAATTGTTTATCAAATACTAGCTTGGATTTAATGAACAAGCTTGATGAACTAATAAATCTTTTTGAAGATTATATTGAATGTTGTGAACTTATACCTACTAACGTTATCATCTAGCTTTGATTATTAGATTCATGGATCTTAGAATAACTATTAGGATTCATTTGAGATTTTTTTGTATTATTAGATGTTAGGAGCTATTTCATAAGGTTTAACTATGGTTTGGCTTCATGATATAGGCTTCCAATCTATTGTTAGTTTAATTCTTGACATGTCATGACAATTATGATAGTTAATACTCTTAATAAATAAGTTTGATTTTAGTTTCATATATATATACCTTCTAGTATCTATTTATAATGGCCTATGGGAGATCTTTGAATTGCGTACTAGTTCGTATGAATTTTTACAAGGTGCTTGTAGTAAACAACGACTTGTATAGAGTTATTTTAAATTTTCAATAAAATAATTGTTATGTTAATTATATTTGGATGCTCAATATAGTTATGTGATTCAAGAAATAACTTCTCTATCTCTGTCCATCTTCCTTGTTATTGAATGATTTATTGTAGGGAATTATTTATCATATCAAAATTATTGTTTTACTTAGACTAAACCTTTAAAGTTATCTCTATTTTCATTGTGGTTTATAGTTACATTAATTCTAGATAATCTTGGGTTATTATCATTGTTTATATTGCTATCAATAGATAGATTCACTTGCAAGAATAGGCTAACATTTGTTTTTAGAGTATAGGCCTATTTAGGTAATGGCCAATATTTATTTACATGATCAGTAATTGGCAATCAATAGTTTGACATATAGTTGAGATTTATTACTAGTATCATTAACCAATAATTTAATATTCAACATTAGAAATTAATAGTTTGAATAGTATTGTAAGTTAACCATTGGAAAGAGGAAATGGGGAATTATAATCCAAAGATTTGTATCTTGATATCCGTTACGCAGTCTACTTATACCCTAAAGGATACAGTGAGAAAAAAGAATAAGTGTGGAATGGAAAAGTATATCTAATAGCATTCCATGAGTAACTTAAATAAGAACTACTTTCATTTATGCCACATACATTGATTAAATCCATATACCTCCATATATTTATAGATTCATATCACAAGTGTAATGGAAGGTCTTAGTCTTTGCTCTATGTTACATTTTATTCCATGTTCATATCTCACATATCTATTACATACATATATTCATACTTTGTCTCCTAGAGAGACATGAGCCTTATAGGGAACATTTTACTTGATCTTCCCTATCGACCCTAGGTTCCGCAAGTCCCATGCAATAGCTTGTGGTAGTTTTTGGTCTCTTCCCTGTATCTTGCTAACATTAACCATTCATTATTACATCTAGTATTAATTTAGTAGTTGATTTGATAATCCTTAGTGTAGATCAAATCTCCCGCTGCTCAAGGTCAAGTTGTTTTCATTGCAATTTCTCTTTCATTGCAATTTATTCATGTTTTTGTGATGCCCCATGGCCTTTTCTTTCAATTCCAACTTGTTTCTAACCAGCCTGCAAACTTATATCAATTCTTTGCAAAGTTGTGTAAGGGCGCCACATGGTGGCCCCACACAGTCTTTATAAAGGCTTTTGTTCTTTAAGGCATTTGAAAGTGGAGAGTCCCATTTTTTGGCACTATGGAGTTTCTTCAGGGTTGCAAGCAGGGCTTAAATTTGATGGTCGTATATCAGTATTTGAAGATTTTAGCTATAAAATACAATAAAAAAAAATATTTAACCGTATGCTAATACATGCACTTTATTTTAGAAATTGTAAAAAAAACAGTTAATATGAAAATTTGACCGTATTATATATATAAATGAAATTTCTTCCATGCTTTAATAATAGAATAGAAACTTGTTTTTAAAAAAATGCAAAACTTTTATTGTTGAAAAAACAAATCTCAAATTTTTAGATTTTTTTAAAGATTCTAAATATTTTTGAGTTTCTTTTATTCTAAATACTTTTTGAGTTTCTTTAATAGAATTTTTTAAAGAAAAGGGAAAGATATTTTTGCACACTTACAGTTACACTATATATACTTTTATTTTTTATTTTTTTAATAGAAACTTCTTCTATGTTTTAATAAAAAAATAGAAACTTCTTTTTTTTTAATGCAAACTTCTATTGTTGAAAAAGAAAATCTCAAATTTTTAGATTTTTGTAAAGATTTTAAATATTTTTGAGTTTCTTTAATAGATTTTTTTATAAAAACAACAATATTCTCCTTCAAACCATTTTTTGTTTTACCAATGCAATATATTTCATTTTTCTTTTATTAATCTGGTTGTAGAGTTTAATCTTCATTATCTAGACTTCCAAAGTTGCAGAGAAGAAGCAAAAAGTCAGAAAAGGGAAAAAAAAATTTGCACACTTACAACTTGCAACAAGAAAGAAAGAAGATTTGCAAAAAGTAAAGAAATTTTGCTGCACAGTTACAACTTACAACAAAAAAGAAAACAATTTTGCTGCATAGAAGAGTAAGATGATTTTCATTTTATTTCTTTTGTTCTTTTAAAAAAAATATATATTCCATGAATTTTTTTCTTTTCTTTTTTTTGTTCTGATGCAACCACTACAACCCATGTTCTCTATATAGTTGTTAGTTTATACTAAATTATTTTTTCTATCAAGCAATTTTTTCCATGGTCAAGTACATCTGAAGTTGTAGCCAAACAAAGAAGAATTTAAAATGTTTTAAAAGTCTTTTTTTTGTTCACATTTGTAATGGTGATGTATCCCATATGAGGCAGAACACACCAATGCATTATGATTTGTTAGTTTGATTTTAATGTCAGTATGTTACAAGTTCTATGCTAATACTATCATAAATCAAATTTATAACAAACTTTGAGATTTTTTAAATTTGAGATGAATAGAAAACAGGTGAAAAATTGTCATCTTTTTCGACCTATTCCAAGAGATGGTCACCTAGGTATTGACAATGCTTCTATGGCAGAGAGGAGGCATGTGCCTTATGCTGAAAATATTCTTGTTCCTCACCTATTAGTGTCTTATTATATAAAATTTGACTTGCAGAAAAGAAAAAAAATTGTCATGCGAAAGGCAATAATGAAGACTAAACCGTAGAAAAAAAAATCATGATGGGCAAGGTGGACCATCAAATTTAAGCCCTGGTTGCAAGAAGGAAAGCCTTAACAAATCTTGCCTACATGCCACGTGTCCAAGGTGCGAAGTTCTTAAAGGGAAAAGCAAAAGGCAATGGAGAAGTATTAGAAAGTGCCACTTGTCATATGGGCGGAAGCCCAAACATTTTTTGAGCCCGAAGGAAAGTTAAAAGAGCACTATTGGTTGTCTCAACAATGGAGGGGCATCGAAAGGCATCGTGTGTCAAAGCTTGAACATGTGCATGTCAATGCTGCTCAGATCCCACTTGCCCAGGCGATTTCAATAGAAATCATTGACTATCTAGGTGGTAGCATGGTCACATGGTCAGGAGCACGATGTTTGTGAGGAAACGATTGCAACGATCACCATGATGATGATCCACAGGTGGCTAGTAGTGGGGAATATTTTTAGTTACATTTATATTTCTTACACCTGAAGAGTTTTCTCTATATAAGCCTATGGGCATTTTGTAAAGGGGGTTCATGACCTTTCTAAGAAAGGAGCACTTAGAATATCAGTTAGAAGGAAAAATTTCATTCCTTTAATCTTAGCATTTTGTATCTTTCAAGTCAATCAATAGAAAGAAGAACATATCAGATTGTGCCCAGTTCGCCTCTACTATGTGTTTCATTTTTATTTATGTTATTATCAATGCTCTGTGTCATTTGAGAATGATATTAATAACTAACCATTATGAGTTTCAGCTTTTATGGTTTCTAGAATAAGATTGCAGATAATAGAATCATGTCTTGTACTCTTTCATTTTATGCTATGATGTGTGGTTAGCTATCATATTATGCTTGTTGGTGAGTGATATTTGTAAAAGATTTAAAGTTTTAGCAGAATAATCAAGTTGCATCATACTCCAGTGAGTCTCAGTGGGTGCTTCTCATGAAAAGATCTAAATGTTATTCTTTATGTCTACTCGGCCTTAAGCATTTCATTCTCTTTTCAACAATGAAGATTATGTGGCACTTTGTGCTCATTTATTTGGAATCTTGTGCTTTTGTTATTTGAAGGAGAGATTTGAAATGTTGTAGAAGCTTTGGTGCATTACCTTAGATTAGATTTTCTTATGTTATTTTTCTTCTTCCCCTTTCCTCCCCAAACCAAGAATGAAGAGCTAGCTTCTAAAATCTCAGAGGTTGTCTAGTGGAGCACAATTCGTCCCCAATCCACTAAAATTCCCATAAGTTTTTTCCCATGAAGCATAAGCTTTAAGGATCAACAATTAGTATTGAATAGTATCGAGATATCATAGTTATGATAACCTTAGTTATTGGTTTGCATAAATACCTTGAGTTATTACCATAGATGTTAGGTTAAAAAGAAAACCTAATGGTACTAGTGTTTTAATGATTGTAGAAAATTAATATGAATCCTTAGGTGTAGGCTAAGTATATTGAGGATGGTTTGGCATTAGATTTTGATTTAAGAGAATGTAGTGAGATACTAACAAATATGAAATCTTGCATAATACTTTTAGGAAAATAGTAGGGCTTTATAGTTTATCATTACATACTTAGATCAATTGAGTAATTACGAGTATGATTTAATAATTTCTTGATCATGTGACTATACTTTTTAATTAAATTAGTTAGCTATATCAAGGAGTATATCTTTGTGAGTAAAATAATCTTGGATAAATTGAGTTTAAGATGTTTTGATAAAAAGTATATATTTTGTTAAGAATTGGGTATTAGTTACACAATAAACTAAACCAATAACCATTGAAACAAGGGAACCCAAACTTAAGTTCTAGGTGAACATGGAAATATTCACAATCAAAACTTAACATCAAACACCTCCCTAGAGTGTGTTTGTGAAGTAGATCCTTAACTAGGTTTACATCCCTATTTCACTTGCGTGAGTGGCAATTGACGAATAATTATGTGGGGAAATGGACCTTACAAAGGGTTACATAACTACTCGTAAAGTTACATGAAACATAGATTAGAAAACAAAACTACATATTTTACACCTTGATCATATTTAGAAGCAATGCATGTAGACAGTCTGGGAAATGAAGGATGTTCCTAGTATTCAAGTGTTTGGGTGTGAGGTTAGGGTATGCCCATAAAAGGGTTGTGCATTCCATAAATTTCAACATTAAAATTAATCTAGAAAATTTATTGAATAAGGGTAAGGGATATAATCTCAAACATTAAGTTCAAGAAAAATGAGTTCCTTGTATGCTTGTAAGTATCCAGGAGGGATCACTTTATTCCCTGGGGGGGCCTCTAGCCAAAATTTAACTGTAGTTTTCAATTCTTGAATTATGTTATTTTTTAATTCATTGCAGTCAAATTTCCCCCTTTACAAAATTTCAAGAAAGCATGTGCTCATGGATTCAAAAATAGCATGAGCATTAAAATATGATGATATTGGTTTGAGGTGACGTAATAATTTTCAAACATGTGGAAAGTTAAGTGAAAACATTGATGGTTGAATAAATAGAAGCCAAGGGGAAACATTAAATGAGAAAATGGGATATGATAAGTCATCATGAGGTAGGTCCAATAAATTAATGAGACTCAAGAGTTGATTTACACAACTTAAAATGATTTCACTAATTAAACAAGTCACTTTATATAGAAAATTGGCATAGAAAATCCACCAAGCATCTAAAGAAATAGGTATTTTAGAAATAATACAAGTATAAACCCTAGCAGAGAGCAAATTATAAAACCCCAAGGATTAAATTGTGATAAAATTTTGGAATATTTGTACAATGGGTAAGTACAAAAATATGGGAAACCAAAAATGGCCACTCCAATTTTTTATCCCAAAAAAGAGAAAATGTGAGTGCATTATAATGTTCAATGCGCTCACATTATGGGTTGGTAGTTACCGAGCCTAGGCTTGGTCATGTTACCAAGTCATAATGTGAGTGTGTTATAATGTTCTCATATTATGGTTTAGTTTGTACATCATATGAGTGTATTGTAATGTGCACGTGTTATTTGAATGCTTTCACAAAACACAAGTGAATTATAATGCACTCACATTATGTTTTGCTTTGAAAAGAATTCTTTCTTTTTATTTTTTCTTTCTCTTTCTCTTTCTCCTTCTCTTTCGATGAAACAATAAATTGAAATTTATATATGGACATTTACTTTCTTATAATTGAAGTTATATTTCATGTATATAGTTTCAAGATGTTTGAGATGGTTTTGGATCTGTAGGAATTATAATGCAAATTCTAGCTTTTGGAAGACCTTATATCTTTTCAAACTTATGAAAGGAAGCTAGGTGAACGGAAATAGCTTCCTAAACTAATCTAA
>VDFB02028899.1:0-41268 GCA_007258455.2 Sequoia sempervirens
CCAAAAACATGCTTTTTTACCCTTGCAAGAGGTGCCACTTGGGGACCCCAAGGGCACCAAAACTCTCAAAAGGCTTAAAAACACCAATTTCAACCTTGCAAGAGGTGCCACTTGGGACCCCAAAGGTGCCAAAACTCTCAAAAGGCTCAAAAACACCAATTTCAACCTTGCAAGAGGTGCCATTTGGGACCCCAAAGGCACCAAAACTCTTAAAACACATGAAAACTTGAATTTCAAGCTTGCAAAAGGCACCATTTGGGACCCCAAAGGCACCAAAACTCTTAAACATGCTCAAAAACACTCAAAAATGAGAAAAACATCACCCGAAAGTGCATAAATGACATCCCATAAGCTACAACATCCATCTATGACGTTCAAAATACCATTAAAAGGCAAAAAAATGACTAACAAAGAGGTTTCTCGTAAAGCGTATTGTAGGTCCAGAGGCAGGAGGCTGATCAAGTTGGCAAAGACGCTCGAAATGATGCTTGTGGTATGGGATCATCATCTTTCTCTAAGCTCTCCAATCTTCAACTTCTCCAAACTCAAAATGTGCAAATGAATCCCATTTTACCCCTTTTTACCTTTTAAGGGTAAAATGGAGGGAATTAGGGTGGGATTTATTTCACATTTTTATCAAAAAGGAAGGGTAATTAATCAACACTATTCAAAGAAAGAGCTTGCAACTCAATTTCAAGAGATAAATCGTCTCTTACATCAAACCTTCACCGAATCAACATTGGATCATCATTACATAATCACAACACTTATCACATTATTCAACACTTCATTTTCACATCCTTATATTCACTGATTTACCTCTCGAGGGGGCATAATATCCATCAATACCTAAAATTTCATCGTCTAAGGCATCAAAATCTTGCATCGTCTGGGGCATCGAAATCTTGCATCATCTGGGGCATCCAAATCTTGCTTCATTTGGGCATCAACATTAAAATCTTCTTTGAAGTAACATGTAAACACATCACTTCAAAGAGGGGAAAAATGTATACACATGAAAACGGTCATCGCATTCAATTAATTAAATACAACCTATTTGATTAATACTTCAACTACATATAAATAAGGTCTTTATTTATATTGTTCACTTTCCTTTTAATTCTCCTAATTCACATTCTCCTAAATTAAATAAACAAAAAACCCTAAACATGTTTATTTAATTAATCTTCCCTAATCCTGATTAAGAATTAGAGCACATTTCTACAACTTTTTATGTGCCACCTCATAAAGGTCACATGAAAATAAATAGGCCTAATTATTAATTAGAATTATCCTCACACACTTCCACCAATAAGAAAAAGCACATGGATTTATTCCCCCACACTTCCAACAAATTTGGAGCACATGGGTCTTTGTTTCACACACTTGGAATCTCATACATTTGGCATGCTTCCAATTGGTCAAGGGATTCTCTTCACACACATGGCATGTTGTCCTTGGTCAAGGGGACAACATCCCGAATTCCTTTCATCTCCACCATCTATCTTGTCTCCTTTGAATCTGAACCATTGATAGGTGCCACCTCACAAAATGCTTGAGAAACTCTATAAATACACCCCTCATCCTTTGGATTATCATCCACCTTTTGAGTAATGTTATAATGCTATTTTGAGATACAAATTGGAATAGTGTTATAATGCCATTTTCCATCCACACTTTGAGTATTGTTACCATGTAGGTTTTTCGTAGGAGCTTGGAGCTTTCATGGAGTCTTATACTTAGCTTTCATATCATGTGTTACTTTGCATTCTCATCTTAGATTAATTAATTGCTTCATAGTTACATTTTATCATCTCCATTGCATCATAGTTACATTTTAGGTTATTTGTTTTTTGTTGCATTTGAGCATATGCATAATCATGGATAGCTCACTATAGTTGCATATCATCTCACTCATCTCCACTTGTTCATCTATCATCAACATCATCCTTCATTTATCGTTGCATCCATTATCCTTTCCATCATTTTGTTTCATTTAGGAGCATACCACTAATCATTCTAGCACACATTTGCATACCACTAATCCTTCCACCACACATTTGCACATAGAAATCATCTTAGCTTGCATATTAAGCATCAAATCTCGTTTTTTAGGTAGTCATTTTAACAACCTTTGTACCCATAGAAATCTAAGGGCCAAATAGTTTAATAAATGCCTAGAAATAGAGAACAATGATACGTATTTGAAAGGTTTGATTGTATTACAAATAGATTAGTTTTACTTGCTTCAAACTTTGAATGTAAACCATCTCATTAAGGTTTGTGTTGACATTAGAATAACTCACTCTGCACATAGACACATACAATTATATTATATGATAATATTATATTATATGATAATATTATATTATATTATATATTATTATATTATATTATATTATATTATTATATTATATTATATTATATTATTATAGTAATATTATATATTATATAATATATGTATTATAATATAATACATATATTATATTATAATATATTATGTAGCATCAGTCGACCCCAAAAGGACAATTAAACAATAATTACTGTACAATTTTTTTTTTTTAAAGTTAACATAACATACATGTAATACACATTAAGTCATGACATGAATTTCATTTAAGTAGATTCACTAACACATACATCCCTTGGGTACACGAGGAGTCATTACGAGACTTAGATCCACACAATGACAATAAGGAATAAAAGTCAAGATATAGTCCATAACAAAATAAACATTAACAAATATAACACATACATGATAAATCATTGATAAGAAACCATGATTAACTCAACACATTGAATAACAACTGCCATGGCCAATATCCACACAAGGTTTAACGTTACATTACAATACAATGTTCAAGAGGTACAATGATACAAAAGTGTTTCCAATCATGAACAGAAACCATACAAGATAACATGATACAAATGAATAGAGGAATACATAGTATCATAACTGGCTCCAAGATGGATACAACTCTGGGGTCACCGCAACAACACCAATCCGCACCTCTCAATCCTCGACTGGGGACCCAATGGGGTGCTTAGCACGTTCCACCCGACCACGTGGGTCTGAAGACCCACCCCCCGTGCTAAGGAACTGACAAGAAAGAGTCCCCAACCAAGAACATCCAACATGGAACCACAAGACTCAACATCATACAAAAGTATCATAAAACTCAAAGGATTACAATGACATAATCAAAAACATTCATGAGTCAACATAATAACTTAAAGTCATAAATCCATCACATAAAAAAGCAATAACCAGTAAAATAAGTAACCAAAGGATGATCATGAAACATTTCCAAATCAAACTAAAATAATAAAGAATACAATTCCAGAGGCAATAATGAAGCAAGACAAATGGGTGTCAAGTGAGAGTGTCATCGCTTAAGCTTTCATGGGATCTCCTGGCCCTTCCTCCAACTTGGTAGCCCGGCACCCATCTATGGATCTCCTGGCCCTTCCTCCTACATTGAGGCTCTGAACCATAGGTAGCTCATGCAGAGCCAATAACCTCTCATGGGGACAAGGTTATGACTTTGCCAACCACGGCCTTCTCAGTCTATCATTAGTCTATGATAGCCCTAATGCATAGATGAGGCATCCAATATTTATTATCTTGTGTGTTTTACTACCCATCCCCCTAAATTCTATTTTTAGGTTATCACTTGTTTAACTACTCTTACGTGGGTTCTCCTGTGCATTTCCTCTTACCCAAGGCACCGACCCCCATGAAGAGCCACTCTCCCTAGAGACCCAACAAACATCAAACCAAAAACCAAGGGTTGTACAACATAACAAGAACATTAGATCACAACAGAGAAGCATGCGAGGCATTACCCATCTCGCTATAAACACATAATCAAAGTCTCAACAATTCTCGTACAACCCTTTCAAAATCCTGATACCAAAACACTTGCCACTTCAAGGGCACATAAAAGGAGAAACATTGACCAACAATAAAAAACAAGCCTCTGGAAGACTCTCAAAAAGTTTACACTAGGGTTTCCCCATCAAAGAACTGACAACAATAATTGCAAGGCCACAAGAACTATTTTCAATTCAAATATAATGAGTGAATATACCAAAATAAGATCAACAACCCCATCCAGACTACATAATCAACTTTGATACAAAATAAATCGGAAATCCAAGAAGATCAACTACCCACAACTCAAAAACAAAATATGAGTTCCCAATTACATTGCAACACAAATTAAATGACAAAGGATTCCTTGAATCAAAATTAATCTCCGAAGGCATTCACACCAACATGGAACCAACCAGAAACAATCCTTCAACAACAGAGGTAAAAGCATGCAACTAGGCATCCAAGGGAGACCTCAATTTCCTCCTCACAAGATACCGGTACAGTTGGTAAACAAATGACCTTTGACAAAATCAACAAACATGACAACAATATAATTTAATGTTTCACCAAAATAGTACAAGTGGGAAGACTGCATTCAATAAGAAGCATAAACTTATCACAACCAAGCATTGCATTAGTATCCAAAATACTCCACCACAAATTCAATTAATAAGACCCCCACCACTCAAAACAAACCAAGAATTCACCACGTAAGGTTAAATGAATAGCAACACAATTTAACTTAAAGAAGATCCCCAACTCATGTCAACACAAGAAAAGTCACAATGAAAGGATCTATCAAACCACTCATAAATCGACACGAACCCAATGAAATAAAATCACTTCCGTAGCCAAGGAATTCCAAAGAGGACACCACAAATAGGATACACCAAATTACCCTTAAATGATCAATGACCATTCAAATACAATTTATCCATTCGTTTAATAAGAATTAATTTAAAATAAATAAGGGAACTCTATAATCACATATTGTAATTCTCTCAAGGCATATTTTATCACACTCAGAATACTAACCCAACAAATCAAAAGCAATAAACTTCAAAGAACATTTGAACTATCATCTACGATCCGACTCTTCACTTGATAAGAAATTGTTTTAACTCATTAAAGGCTATATTCACAACCTTACTAACATCTCACTATGCTCATCATAAAGTTGTATTAAATAAAAGAAGTTATAAAAGCATTCCAACCAATTTCTTTTATTCCAATTCAGGATTTATAATCGTTCCTATAACTATATTCATATATATAAACATGATTAGCCAATTAATACTCTAATTATATTTAAAAGGATAACTAATCTCACCAACACTACATTACAATGCCAGTTTTCTTCTTAACTAAAACTATATGACCATCTAATTTCACTATGAAGTAAGAACTTATTCATTTATAAAAAGGCATAACTCTTTTCCCTAATATTCTAATGTGTTACCAATTTTCATTATATAGTATAATCATTTAATTTTACAATCAAGAGAACGTTCATTTCTAACATTTGAAATACGCAAGTAACTATTCTCTATATATTTATAGCTAAGAGGGGAAACATTCTTTACTAGCACCTTTATAAAAAAATGATCTTCATTTCCATTAATTCCATTATAAAGAAATGATCTACCATCAAAATATTTACCATTATTAATGGGAGTCCACAAACAATGCATACTGTTGTTAAAATTAATTAACCAATATTCCACACATAATAATTTCTATTTGTAAATTTGTCTAACTTAACATTATGCGAACTAATGTAAACTTCTAAAATACTCTCTTCTACAATTTTTTCCCTTCACTACTCTATTTGTCATATATCTTTTATCGTTCAATTGACTCTAAGTGCTACGACTACGTTAGATTGACAAGGAAATCAGAGGGATTACTTAAACCTTTAAAAATTTCTTGTTATGGCCAAGCGCCGCAGCTGAGACAGATTGACAATGAAACTAGAGAGATCATTTAAACTTTTAAACTTCCCATTATGTTCAGGTGCGACGGCTGAGATAGGTTGCAAACAAAATCAAAGAGTTTATTTAAATCTATACACCCTACCATGTTCAAGTGCGCCACTGTGACATGTTATCAATGAAACCAGAGAGATTATTTAATTTACTACACCTTTGCAAGTCTAAAAGTTGTAGCTGTGACGGGTTGCCAATGGTTTCAGGGAGACTATTTAATTTTGTACACTGCCTCAACTCTAAACATTGTATAGTGACAAGTTGTCAAGAATATTAGAAAGTGAATAATGGAATTTGGAAATATCGCCATCTTCTTGCATTATTGTCAAATCCCAAGTATTATCCCCAAGACGGAAGGGAAGGAGAAAGGTGAGGTGCAATTACGTGACATAAGAGTAGGAGAAATAATGTACAACTTTTCTTTTTTTTGAACTTAACGCATTTCTGTTTTGGCAGCAAGTTTCTAGAGACGCGCTCAAGTTGAAGTTTGGAAATTAAACTTCACCACGATCAATGGAAAGCTCTTTATTTTATTAGTAATTGACAATATCTTATTTTCAAGTGCTGCAACTGTGATAGATTGACAAAAGAATCAAGCAGGTTATTTAAACCTTTAAACTTCCTATTAGGTCAAATATTGCGGCTGAGACAAGTTGACAATGGAAACATAGCGATTATTTTAACCTCTTCAACATTCTATTTTCAAGTACTTCAGACGTCACAGATCGCCAACGTAATCAGGGAGGTTACTTAAATGTCCAAAGTATTTTATGTTCCAGTGTTACAGTTGTGACAGATTTTGAATATTTGCAGTTGCAGACTGGTAACCCAAAAACACATAATTATTCATCACTCCTTACTGACATTGTGGTTGCTATGGACAAAGGCCTGCAATGCAACTGGGGTTAGCTCCAAAGTATAAACTAATGTTGCAACCTCAAGTAACAACGATAATGAAGACGAGGCAGAGAAATAGAACCAAAAGCCGAGGTAAATGGATGGAAATCAGGCATCTCCAAGGCAACCTTACGATCTGAAAATAAATAGGAGATGACTACAGAAAAGCAGTGCCGACAATGACAAGCATAGCATGCATGGCAAACGAATGAGGAGACTACAAGGAGATTGGCTACAGGGGCATAGGTACATACGATAGATTTACTGAAAAGACTATAAAAACTTTCAAGCAATGAAGAAGAAAACTCACAAGCGAATGCAGAAGAATGGTGTAGAGCCAATCTCCACCATGTTTCTCTCTTCCCCAGCATTTCTCTTCTAACCGTCTCTTCTCCTTCGTTCTCAGGGGCCTGCGTTATCTCCCGACTGGTTTCCTAACTTCCTTCCCCTTCCTCCTTTTTCTTTTTCTTTTTTTGGCCATCGAATAAAAAGGCTATATTAGTGTCAAATCAGACAAGTATTTGCATGCAGCCAATCCCCTGCCGGCAGAGCTACCTCTTCTTTTCGTTTTCCAAATGCTCTATAGGTGTAGTTTCTTCCAACAAGTTTCAGTTACGAAGAGACTTTAATTAAGAACTACATTTATGCTGAGCAGTTACAAAACCTTACATGTGAAATTCTATAATTAGATCTTTATGTGAAACTGACATAATATTGCATTTAATTTTGTTTATTACACTATTATTCATTACTTCCACTATCATTTAATTTTTTATTTTTATTTATTTATTTAATTATAATATTCAAGTTTGATTTATTTAATTCATTTTAAACATTAATAATATTTTATGTGACAAAAAACACAGAAGTATTATAACTTTTATTTTATATAATACCTCAAAACACAAACCGAATAAATTGAATCAATTCAAATCATGCCAATCAATACTAACTTTACAAGCGAGTCTGAGGCAACACAAGGACATCATAGATGGAGGGGCACTACATATTATTATATTAGGCTATGTATTGATATTATATTAGTCGTCTCTGTGAATCGAAAATCCATATCCATTATTTGAGTTATATTTAAAACCTAAGAGGCTCACACATTATATAATATTATATTATGTGTTATTATATATTATAATATTATATTATATTATATTATATTCATATTATTCTAATATATATAATATATTTTATATATATTATATTATATATAATAATATGTATTATATTAAAATTAATATAATATAATATAACATATATTAATATGTATTATATTATATAATACATTATATATAATATATATTATGTTTTTTTTAATAAAAAGGGGTAAAAACTTTATTGATAATCAAAAAAGAGGATTACAACAAAGCAAAGGGCCTAAACCCTAGGAAAGCAAAGATACAATAAAACAAAGCAAGAATCAACATCATCCATCACCAATCCCATTGCCATCCTCTATAATAATCTTGTTCAACTCATGGCGTAGTTCCTAGGAAATCTGATCCCACCCCTCAATCCTCCAACCATCAAGATGCGTCGAAGCCCATTTCACCAAGCAATCTGCTGCTTTATTCCATTCCCTCAGAATATGGACAAAAGATACCTCCTCCATCAAGAAGCTAATCTGCAGAATCTGTTGCACCATCCTAGCTAACTGCCAACTGACATCAGCCACCTTCCGATCTTTAAGCAAATTAACCAAAACTTGTGAGTCAGACTCACAGATAACCTTTCTCCACCCTAAAGCATAAGCCCATTCAAGGGTAGAGAATATCGCCAGACCTTCCATAAGGTTGACAGTCTTCGTCCCCTCATAAATAGAGAAGAAGACCACTAATCCTGTAGAATCTCTACCAACTCCACCAATTCCAGCAGGCCCTGGATTTCCTTTTGAGGAACCATCAGTATTAATCTTCAAAATTCCAACAGGAGGGGGAAACCATTTACCCACTCTCATGACTTTCATTTTTGCTTGCCTTCCCTTTCGGACACAGGCTGAAGCCAAAGACAAATCCTGAAGTCCCAATCTCTCCATATTCTTAGCATCCTCTTTCTCCAAAGGAAATCCTACCTCACACTTTGCTTCCACAGTCTCCCGAACCATACCTATAATTCTCTACCAAACTTGTTGAATAACCAAATTTTCACCTTGGAAGATTCTATGATTCCGCTCCAGCCAAATCTGCCAGAGAAGGAAAGTAGGCCCCACATACCACACATCCTATAAGAAAGATGCTGTAGTAGGAGGTCTGCCTAGACTACGCCAGAAATCCACCAAAGAGGAAGCATGAACACAAGGAACTCTCCAAACTTCCCACCACAAGTGCCATAGCCTTAGAGCAAAGGGGCAATGAAAAAACAAGTGAGCAGAATCCTCCTCTCCATCCCCACACAACACACACATGGATGGTCCCTGAAATCCCCTCTTCTTAATATTATCCCAGGTGAAACACTTGTTCTAGGCCAAAGTCCAAATGAAGCAATTACACTTCGGCCAAGAAAACTTGTTCCAAACACTCTTCCACCATTGAACCTCCACCCCATCCAGCTTGTGAGATAACAACACCTGATAACCAGAGGCAACATTATAAACACCCTTAGGATTGGGAGACCAAGATAAAACATCTCCATCCGGAAGGGAACTACAAGTCCTGCTAGAAAGGATGCTTTGCAATTCCGCACACTCCTCCTCCATACCAACCACAGGCCACTCCTCAGGATTCTTCCATCTAGCTGTCATTAACTGACCTTGAGAAGAAACAGACTTAAAGTCTCTCACCTTGTCCTAACCAGCCTCGACGAATCTTTGAAAAAGGGGCAAAAGGTTAGGAAACTGAGAAACAATGGGAGGAAAACCATCCCAAGCATCCAACCAAAATTGAGCCTCAAACCCACTTTTGCAGATCCAAAATAAGCCATCCTTAACTAGAGCAGCCCCTTTCTTAAGCATACCCCAAATTATCGATCCTTTCCCCACTAAGGGATAGCGAGGAATATCCATCTAAGGGATCCCCGAAAAATATTTATGAAGTAAAATCTTGGCCAAGGTATGATCCTACTCCACACACCACCTCCAATATAGTTTGGCAGCAAGCGCCACCCCAAACAATGATGACTACCTTAATCCAATACCTCCATATTGCCTCGGGCTACAAACAAGCTCCCATCTAACCAAGCTCCATTTGGATGATGATAAATTACCTGCCCATAAAAATTGTCTAGATAAAGCATCAAGTTCCTGAAGAAAACCAACTGGGGCCACCTGGAGCATGCATCTGTAAATGGGAAGAGCTTGAATCACATAATTGATCAACTGAACATGACCAGCAAAGGATAACCATCTATGGGTCCAATGGTTAACCTTCATCCGAAACTTTTCCAGAATATTCTGCCAAGAATCCCTAGGCATCCTTTTGTCAGAAATAGGAATTCCAAGATAGATCAAAGGGAGGGACCCAGTCTGAAACCTTAAAATATTGGCAATCCTCCTTTGAATCGGACCAGGAGTATTGAAGAAGAAGATGGAGGATTTACCTTCATTAATCATTTGACCTGAGGCGGTCAGATAAACATCCAACACTGCACGCAAGTTTGTAGCCTCCCTGATTGTAGCCATACCCATCAAAGCAGTATCATCCACAAACTGCAAATGAGACTGTGGGGGAATATTACCACCCCAATGCCATCCCTGAATGAGACCCCTCTCCACATTCCTTCTCAACAACCGACCCAAACCTTCAACAAAGAGCAGAAACAAATACGGAGATAGAGGATCACCTTGACGCAATCCCCGAGAGGCTCCAAAAAGCTCTGAGGGTTCACCATTAATTAAAACAGAGAAGGAAACATAAGTCACACAACTCTTGACCCAACGAATCCAATCTTCCCCAAAACCAAAAGCACCAAGGATCTTCCAAAGGAAGGACCATCGAACTCTGTCATATGCCTTTGCCATGTCCAACTTGATGAACATTGCCTTATCAGTGGAGTTAGCCATAGAATGAATGGACTCCGTAGCAATAACCACCCCATCCAGAATTTGCCTGCCCACAACAAAACCACTCTGCTCCTCAGAAATTAACACTCCGAGCCAAGTTTTCAGCCTATCCGCAATTACTTTAGAGATGATTTTGTAAATCACATTACAAAGAGAGATGGGTCTAAATTGGCTTAACTTGTTTGCTCCATCAGATTTGGGGATGAGAGCAAGGAAGGTGGAATTCAAAGCCCGTAACATCTGCTTATTCGCCTGAGATTCCTGGACAACAGCCAATAAGTCAAGCTTAATAATATCCCAGAATTCTTGAAAAAACTCCACCGGAAAGCCATTAGGGCCAGGAGCTTTCCCTCTATTCATCTGGAACACCGTTCTCTCAAGCTCTTCGATTGAAATATCCCTCATGAGACATTCATTCATCTCCCTAGTAACCAGAGAAGGGATACAAGATAGAACTTGAGCCTCCTCCTTGGAAGCCCCCTGAGAGTCCTCCCTAAATAAGGTAGCAAAGTACTGCATGGCTTCACAAGAAATATCCTTGAAAGAGGATAGCTGCTCACCAGCGTCATTCACCAGAACAGAAATTAAATTCCCATGTCGCTTGGCTTTGACCGAATTGAAGAAGAAGGTTGTATTTTTATCTCCCTCCTGAAGCCATTCAACCCTTGCCTTCTGTTTCCAATATATTTCCTCCCTCAGCTCACACTCCTCCAGCACTTTCCAAGCCCTGGCCTCCTCTTGAAGTAAATAGGCAATCACACCTTCCTCCCTGATCACTCTTGTAATGCTATCCAACTCCACCTGGGCAGCAGCCTTAGCATGGAAAATGTTCCCAAAGCACTGCCGATTCCAGCGTTTAAGCTGGTATTTAACAAATTGGAGAAGCTTAGCAAGGGTGTACATTGTCGTACCATAAGCGGGTCTACCCTCTTTCCACCATTTAGCCACATAGTCATGAAGAGAGGGTTCACGCAGCCACATAATCTGGAACTTAAAAGGGGGTGACCGAGGCACACTAACTGAAGAAACTACAAGCTTGATAGGCCAATGGTCAGACCCCCTCCAATCCAAAATTTTAAAGCTAGAAGACCATAATCCACCAACCCAGAAGTAGGAAACCAAGAACTGGTCAAGTCTTTCAGAGATGCAATTATTCCCAATCCTTCGATTGTTCCAGGTGAATAATCCATTATTAGGCTTGACATCAACAAGATTCAAAGCAGAGATATTATCCTGAAGAAGCATTGCAGAAGGCTCCAACCTAGCAATACCCCCCCGCTTTTCAGCTAGCTCAAAAATAGCATTAAAGTCCCCAGCCATAATCCATGGATGAAAAGGCACCATGCTCCGAACAAATCTAATATGAGACCATAGAATTTGCTTACCTTGAAACTCGATAGGCGCATAGATATTAGAGAGGAGGGCAGACTCCCCAGTCTCTAAACAGGAAGCAATCATCGAAAGAGAAGACTTGCTGGCCATCCACCAGAGAGGACGAATCCTCCTAGGATTCCAAAGGCAAGCCACTCCACCCGCAGACCCTTGAGCACCAACACACTGACATTCGCCACTGCCCCACAACTTAGGGGATAAACCAAGCATGCATTCCACAGATAACTTAGTCTCCTATAGGAACAAAACATCAGGAGATTGACTTCTAACCAACTCACGAACAACCTTTTGTCTAGGGCCGTTGTTTAGGCCCCTTACATTCCATGAAAGAACAATCATTTCAAAGATCTCGAGAAGTGTGAATCCAAAGTCTTAACCGACCTTGACTCCACCAAAGTTTCCCCAGCTAACTTAATCTTTTCCATATCCTTCTTCTTGCCAAGCTTTGAGGATTTCTCCCCCAACCCTTTTTTGATATCCTTTTGATGAAGACCCAAAGGAGAAGGAGAAGACCTGTTATTCCTCACTGTATCTGCTCTTGTATGCAAAGCTACAGAAGGACCATCTCCCCCATCCTTCTTCATTTCCATAGTAGGAGCCGACTCCACCTGGACATCCATTTGAAGGTCAGTCACCATTTGCAAAGCTCCGGTAATTTGTGCATCCTGAGTATCCCCAAATAGAAAACCCTCCTGCCCAGAACACACAATACCTTGATCCAAATTCACCAAACCCGAGTTCACTTCTTCCTGACCTAGATCATCCAAAACTTCAAATCTATTAAAAGAGTCTTCATCTTGTCTTTCCTTCAAGGTCCTCTTTTGGCCTCGGTTTCTGTTACGATTCTTTACAAGGGCGAAGCCATCTGAACCATCCCCATCCCCAGGAATGGGGTTCTTTCCCTTATCCTCCCTAGGTGGGTTGCGGGGAGGCTGAGAAATTGGAGGCTCTACAGGCCTAGCCCTTGGACATCTTCGTTGCAAGTGACCATATTCATGGCATAGACGACATCGAAATGGAAGAGTTTCATAGTCCAACGACAGTACCCAAGAGTAAGGACCCACAGACATATCCAAAGAATCTGGCAATGGTTTACTAAGATCAATTTCCACACAAATGCGAGCAAAAGTTATTACCTTTTTAAACTGAGTCTGCAACGAGGAACCAACCGGCTTCCCAAGCATCGAACCCAACAAATGCAAAACATCATCCCGCTAGCATTCCACAGGAAACCGTGGAAGCCGAACCCACATGGGGACACGAGTTGGAAGCTCCTCAGCAGGGTTAAAACCAACATGCCATGGTTTAAGAAACATACCAACCTGATTATAGAAATAGGGGCCCCCTTCAAATACCTTATTTCGATCCGCCATGCAATCAAAGGTAACCATGAAATAATTATTTTCCAAAAGCTTTATATCCATCTCACCCTCTGACATCTAAGTCCGTCGGGCCCAGGACTCCAAAAATTGCATCGATATCCGCATACCCAAAAACTTACAGTAAAAAGAGTGCCTTGAATAATATTCAATATCCTCTGCAACCATCTCCAGAAGAATGACCAGTTTTGGCCTCTCCTTGCAATGTTCCAAGCATCCATTTGTTTTCGTGATCCGAGCTCCACTAGACGAGCCCACTCCATCTAGCCCCGATTCTGGCATGAACAAATTATTATTGAAGACTTTTGAAGTGTGTTGAGGGGACTTCGCACCAATCGCTAAACAAAAGTCCATTATAGGGTTAGCACCCGAGGTCTCCCCGGGAGACATAATACCCAACTTATAGCGGGCATGCAAACCCTCGAGAAATAAAAATCCAAAACAAGGGTTTCAAAGCCCCACCCAAAGCTCACCACAAACTGTTGGAAAAAGAATAGGAAGCACCACTGATAGGAGGCCTCACAAAAACTAGGCGCTAAAAGCCCACGCCACACTGCACACTCGTGGTTCCCAACGACACTTCACCCACGGATCGACGCTAAGGAACTTCCCACACACAAGAAAAATAGAAAGAATTCACTGTAGCAGCCACACACAACTCCTCATCCCCAAACACAGACCTCCCAGTAGATCAAGCATGAGCAGGGGATCGAGGCGCTGGGGCATCGGCAGCCCTAGCTTTCGTGAGGCGGTCTGAGCGAACACCATCAGAAGGACAAATTCCTTCGAGGATGCACCAAAATATTAGTCTTTGCTATAGAAAATTATTAATCAATAGGTCTAGATGAACTTATGATAAAATGGTGTAGTTTTGGAAAGTGTTGAAAATCTAATATTTATTTGATTGGTAATTTATCTAAAAGTACTTTATGACTATGGTGACCAATTAGGTGGCTTGGTAGGCACCCTTGTTGCTCCTAAATTATTTTTTTCTTAGTATTGCTAGTCCTTGACAACCTTTCTTAAGTATAGTGGGAGAATATACAACTTTTTTGGTTGGATCTTATCTTATATTTAGACTATTCGATTGTCTAAACTACCTATCATAACATAAAAAACTAGTTCATTAGTATTAAATGATTGTAAAATGAATGAAAAGGAAAGTGAGTGTGTGAGATCAAAATATTTTTACCTAATTCTATAATGAAATGTATTTGGGATAAACAAGGTGGTTATAGAATATAAGAGGTTTATCTATTTCTTGGTTTGTTCATGTTCCTACAAGTAAGACCTAGAAATAGACCTAAAAAACCTAAAGTGTTTTATTTCACATAAAATTGATAACATGATCTATTTATAGCTAGTATATTAGAATTATTTTATTATCATGGGTGGCTTATGGATGCTCTAAAGACACTATATTTCTAATTTGATAGAATGTGGAGTTAATTTTGACCTTTTTCAAGAACAAACAAATTATATTGAAGACAAGATGGTTAACTAGGAAGTATTTCTCTATTGGATGACCTACCAAATAGCCCTCTTGAATATTAGATTTTCTACTAGGATAATTTTCTAAAAGGTGGCAACTAGAAAATAACATAAGTTGAGAAGAAATTATAGATAGTTCTAGAAAGTTTTCTTTATCATGATAAGTATTAAATGGTGATAGTGCTAGAATCCTACAAGCACACTAAGAAAAACCCTATAGCTATATTATTATCTAATTGTGAACCATAAAAAATGGGTTAGAAGGGTAGTTTATCTCACTCAACCACCTTGTGAGTACTCAAACATGGATCCACATACCAAAAATGAAAGAATGTAATGTAATAAAATAATTTTGATAAATTAAGTTTGAAGCATAAATTATCCTTTATAACTTTAAAACATAGGTTTATATTTCTTTGGAACCATGCAAGTGAGTTGGATTGAGATAAAAGGTTTGGGTAACAATTTGAGTGTTGATGCAATATAATTTGGGGGTTTGATAAAAGACTAGTAAGGGTTGTAGAAATTATATTTTTATATAACTTTAATAAAGGTTAATTTTGGGTTTAACTAGGGTATTTGAAAGGGTGGGAAAATGGGTGTGCACTCACTATGGAGTAATTTCAAGAGAAAACAAATTATATTGAAGACAAGATGGTTAACTAGGAAGTATTTCTCTATAGGATGGCCTACCAAGTGGACCTCTTGAATATATTAGATTTCCTACTAGGAGACCTTTCTAAAAAGTGGCAACTAGTAACTAACATAAGTTGAGAAGAAATTATAGATAGTTTTAGAAAATTGTATTTATAATGATAAGTATTAAATGGTGATAGTGCTATAATCCTACAAGCACTATACTAAGAAAAACTCTATATCTATATTCTTATCTAATTGTGAACCATACACAATGCGTAAGAAGGGTAGTTTGTCTCACTCAACCACGTTGTGAGTACTCAAACATGGATCCACATACTACAAATGAAAAAATGCAATGTAATAAAATAATTTTGATAAATTAAGTTTTAAGCATAAATTATCCTTTATAACTTTAAAACATAGGTTTATATTTCCTTGGAACCATGCAAGTGAATTGTATTGAGATAAAAGGTTAGGGTAACAATTTGAGTGTTGATGCAATATAATTTGGGGAGCTGATAAAAGACTAGTATGGGTTGTAGAAATTGTATTTTTAAGTAACTTTAATAAAGGTTAGTTTTGGGTTTACCTAAGGTATTTGAAAGGGTAGGAAAATGGGTGTGCACTCAATATGGAGTAACTAGAAACATAGCTAAATTGATAGATGGACTTTTGGTGATTGAAGAGGAACTAAAGAGGGTGATGTCTTACACTAGAGTTAATATATAGATATAGCAGTGATTGATTTAATTAAAATAATTTTGTTCTTATCTTAATATCTTATGAAGGATGCAATCTAGCCTATGGGATACCATATAGGGTGAAAATCATACTAAATAGGATGAATATTCAAGGATGGGGATATTGAAAGGTAGTGATATGTCTACAAGAGTAATCATTATATTAATTAATTGAAAAAAACATTATATTTATGGAAAACATAGATCACAAAATTGTAAGAAACATTGGAAACATGGTTAAATCAAGACTTACTTGCAAATAAATAGAGGTGCATTGCTTGAACATTATATGAATATAGTAGTCACTATAGGATAAAACTGACTCACTCACAAAATTTTTGGAATTTTTTTTATATTAATAATAGTAAAAAAAAATGGTTACATCATTTTTCCTAGTCATCCTTTACCACATAGTATTCATTTTATAACTATCGCCAAAGATAATGTCATATTGCAATGTATCTACTATCACTTAGTATATAAAAAATTAGTGGGGAGCTTTAGGCACCACTGTTCTATAGTACTTGCAGCCTATATACATTCAAATGGATGATAAACTATACAAAAAAAATTGTATAAAGTCATCATAGCTTATAAATAGTTTGAAACAAACAAGATAAAGGTTAATCATTGCTTTCTTTAGAGTCTTGTACATTAGGTCTGACATCCCCTATAGCTGAGATGACATCCTCTTCCTCTTGGAGTCTTGTAAGGTGTGGATCCCTGGGTCTTCCTATAAGAAGACTAAATTGTTAAATGCTCTCTAAAATTCGTTCAAGTCCCTTAGGAATGCTTCCACCTCCTCATTATTTTTGTGATGTGAATGTCTACATCTCACCTCCTCTCTATTGATTATTCTTGAGCCCTCCCTAATCAACCTCCAGAATTTGGTCATTGAAATCACTAGATGGACAATAACTTGAAAAATGATTTTAGCACATGTGAGTCTTTTGGAAGACTCAATAAGTGATGTCCTACTACCCATAAACTTATCCTTATTCCTTTCTTTCTAGATGTACCATAAAATCTTAGTAGTCAAACAGTCCCAAAAGAAAATTTATAATCTTTATTCAGCTTCATGTCATTGATAATCACTTTGTTCCACAAGATTATATCATCCTTAAATTCCAAATATAAATTTCATTACAAAATATTTCCCAAATTTCTTTTGCATTAAAACAATAAAAAAATATGCTTGATAGTTTTAGGAGTTCTACATATGTTACAAATATCCACATCATTAAGATTTTCTTTGTTCAAGGAACTTTATGCAGTGTGATTAGCCATTTAAAGCAAGCCTTCTTGGGCTCCTTAACATTATGCCATATATTATTGAAAACCTTTTTCTATTAATTAATAGAAAGAAAGGCATTCCAACATTTATTAAGATGAACAGTAATAGAAGTATGATTAGTTGGTGTTTTATAAATAGTTCTAGCTTTTATTTCATGGAGGGAAGATCCATGTTTCCAAATGAATTCTTCGGAGAGATCAAGATCCTTATCAATGTATATATGGAAGCTAACCCATTTACAAGCTTCTTGAAGGGTATTATAAGTCCTCAACATTGAGTAAGATAGGTTGAACTCAGAAGCTAGGGAGTTCCAAATTTTGATTTTTTCATTGGAAATAATATATTTGAAGGTAAGGATTCCCTTTTGGGCCCACTTCTTAGCAAAGCACCCTTGTAACAAAGCAAGGGGCTTATATTTATGCTCTAAGTTCCACCATATGGAGTTGTATGGTTGAAAACTGTTATTGTTGCATAAAGATATTTTACCATTACTTGTCATCACATTATGCTTAACTAATTCCAAAAATTTCTATAAAATTTTGAAGACCAGGGAACCAACTAGGATCACAAGGTTTTTTCTAAAGAGAATATAACTAATAGGTGGCATTTTCCAGGCCTTATCATAAAATTTAAAGGCTCTTTTCCAATCAAGGCCTTTAGAATCCATTTGGATGCAAGAGCAATACCATGCAACCTTAGATCCTTCAAACAAATACCACCTTGAATTTTTTCTATCCTACACCATTCCCATTTAACTGAGGTCTTTTTATTTTTCCATTTCCATCTGACTAGACGAAATTCCTAATCCTCTTCTATATTTCATTGAATTGATAACTATTGAAGAACCAAACCGAAGAAAAGTATATGTTGTAAGAAGAAAGGACTTTTTGGCATACTTGAATTCTACCAATGAGTGATAAATAATATTTATTTTTACCTTCAATCTTCTTTTCAATATTTTCCCTAATCCATAACCACATTTCCTTTAGATTGGGACTAATAGAAAAATGAATCCCAAGATATCTAACTTGTTTATTGGGGCCACCCAATTGGAACTCATAGTTCTTAATCCACACAAGTGGGGACTCCTATCATCCAAGGAGAATTGATTTGGAAATTGATATTTTTGTGTCAGGTGCTTGGTAGAATAGTGATAACTTTTCCATTAAAGAGTGCATTTTTTCTTCTTTAAGCTCTAGGAAAATGGTTTGGGAGCTTGATGCCTTTGATCTTAGGTGTCATAGTGTGTTCCTTAATAAGTAGCGAAGGGGTATCCAATAACTGAGGATCATGATGGGCCAAAAGTAGGCGATATAGTGGGTATGTGTAGGGTATGTGGCTGATGACTCTTTTACCCAAAATTGATGAAACAAAATGGTTTTAAAGGAGATTCTCAGCTTTCCACCAATATAAATTATGCTTTACTTTGAATTTAATAGAATTATTATTATTTCATTTCTATTTGAATTGACTAAAGTTCTGATTGATGATAGGTGATTGAAAAACATCTATAGCTCTCAAATGGTATCATATTTTTTGAATCCAAAATATGTGTCACATTATATGCTTCACATACTATAGGATTAAAAAAGAAAAATTGAATTTCATGGAAGTTTTGACCAAGTTAAGGTGGTCAGACATACGATTTTTTATATTTTTTAAAAGTTGTAATAAAAAAATCATAATTAATTATTTAGTTGGAAAAAAATTACAAAAAAATACATCACATTGGGACATGAGTCTCTACTTATATCTAAAATATTATAAAAAATATTATCAATTTATTTTTAGTTAGAGATTGGTTGAGCAGGGTCACCCACTTCTTATTTTTTTTTTCCTAAAATTTAAGTACTACTACATTGAAATTTCAATTTTTCACCAAATATATTTTAAAAAAAGAAAAATAAACCTATTAGTTTAGAAACACATTAAATTTTCTACAAATTCTATTCTTACATATTTTTGAAATAATATAAATAGCAATTCATTTTTTTTCGTCAGATTTTCCTAGCTTTCACGATTTTCCTAAATTTTTTTGCCATAGGGTCTATTTTTCATGATGATCCTACGCATGCAGAAGAGCATCTAAGGTAGTGAAAAATAGGGTTGGTGCCAAAAGACAACTCTGCCTAATAGATCATTCAAGGTCAAATTCCTTTGAGAGAGACCCATGCACATCCACATGTGCAACAACATCTTTTAAGAGGGTGTCAACCATTTTACAATTTTTTTTGGGGAATTCAAAAGCTTCTAGGGTGGTCCTTAGGAATATACATTCAACCCTATCATATGCTTTTTCAAAATTCAATAGGAGCATGGTAACATTTTGATTGGAGTGTCTAGCCCATTCCATAGACTCCCATCTTGTAATTATATTTTATAGTATGTATCTCCCCTTAATGAATCTAGTTTGGGTTTTTTTAATGAATTTTTGGAGAATATTAACAAGTCTTAACATAATCACCTTGGAAAGAATCTTGTAGGGACATTCACTAGGGTGATTGGTCTCCAATTCTTGATTAGGGTTTTATCTCCATCTTTTGGAAGGAGCTTAATAATTCCATTATTTATATTCTTTCCTAAGGACCCTCTATTAAATGCTTCCTAGAAAACTTGCAATAGATCTTTACTGACCCAATCTAAGAAGGTTTTATAGAACTACACAGGCATACCATCCCTCCCTGAGGACATATCATTACTCATTGAGAGGATAGAATTCTTAATTTCCCCTTCAGTTATGTCTACAGCTAAACCTAAAGCATCCTCCCTAAAAAAAATTTGGGGAACAATATCTTTAATGAACTTCCTTTCATAGTGACTGCTTTCACCACTACTCTTAGAAGATAAGAGATTTTTGAAGTAATCATGGAATTGTTGCAGGATGTCTTCATGTGAGGTGAATGCAATCCCATCCTCACTGATTTGTTTAATTTTTCTTTAAATGTTTTTTCCTTCAAGTACCTAAAGAAGAATTTAGACCCTTTATCACAATAATTTATCCAATTAATCTTACATCTTAATTTGAGCCCTTGGATTTTATGATTTTGAATCTTAACTTATTTTTTGCAAGGATAATCTCTTCACATAGAGCCTCATCATTTGGGGTAGATTGGATCTTAGATTCAGTAAGAAGCACCTTGTCATGTAATTCTAATTCTTCTTTCATGTTGTCCAAAGCCCTTTTCTTCCTAACATTATAGAAGAGATTTTTCTAGCTAAGGACATTCTTCTCCCACATTTCAATGGCACTAAGATCTTTTAGAATCCACTTGTTGATCTTTGTAAGGGTGGAGATTGCATCTAGATAATTGTGCCTTTCAAGAGTTGAGTATTGAGCTTAAAGGTGGGAGATTTAACAAAATCCTTTGGCCTGCCTTAGATAGTGTTTAGAGTGAATTTCATGGAGTGATGATCTAACAAGGTGTAAGGGTAGTCACAAACTTTGACCCCATCACTATTAGGTGTAAAGTTGAAGAAATCTTTATTGGCATAAATCTTGTCAATCTGTAATAAATCCTCTTGCCACCTTTTTGGGAGTCACACCATGTATAAAAGAACCTTTGCAGTCCTTCTTTCCACCTTCCATTGGGTCAATCAAGTTTAACTTGGCTTTCATCCTTTTCTAGTAAAACTTTTCACCCCCCTTCCATCCCATGGGTATGTGCAGGATCATCATGGAAAAAACAGGCCCTTAAGTCAGTGAAAAATTCAAAAAAATCAAAGTTAGGCAACTTGACGTAAAAATTTGAATAAGTTATCTATATTATTTCAAAAATATGTGAGAATAGAATCTGTAGAAAATTGAATGTAGCTTCTAAGTTAGTAGGTTTACTTTTTTAAAAATCTATTTGGTGAAAATTTGAAATTTCAATGCAATAGTACTTAAATTTCAAGGAAAAATAAGTAGGTGTCTATCTGACCACCTAACCACAATAAAATAATAATATTTTTTATAATATTTTAGATATGAGTAGAGGACTCATGTCTCGATGTGATGCATATTTTTGTAATTTTTTTTCCAAGTAAATAATTAATTTTATTTTTACAAATTTTAAAAATATAAAACTCGTATGTCTCACCACCAACTTGATCAAAACTTCATGAAATTCAATTTTTAATCCTATAGTATGAAAATCATAGAATGTGGTGCATGTTTTGGATTCAAAAATGTGATACCATTTGAAAGCTATAGATCATGTTTTTCAATCAGCCTATCAATCAAGACTTTAGTTGTAATTCAAATAGAAAATGAATAATAATTATTTATTAAATTCAAAGTAAAGCATAATTTATATTGGTGGAAAGCTAAGAATCTCTTTTAAAAACCCTCTTCGTTTAATCAATTTTGGGTTAAAAAAAGTCGTTAGCCACATACCCATCATATCACCACTTTTTGGCCCATCATGATCCTGCACATATCCCCATGTCAAGACCACCCCACTTGTCTCCTAAATGCTCCACCATGTTTAATTCACCCCCTATTATCCATGGGATATTAGATAGACCTATTCATTAACCATTTCCATAGGCTTATTATATCTTTGTAATCATTTAAAGCATACACAAAGTATATGCCACCCTTGTACTCCCCTTTTTCAAGAGTGATCCAAACTACCCTAGTACAAGGGGTGTGCCTTGGTTAGATACATGATGAGACCATTTATTGGAGAGGAGGACGGTAGCTCCGCCCCTTCCCCTATCATGCATAATGGAGAAATGGGAAGACCCATTCTATATGAACTTTAAATTGGTATCTAGTCTGAAGCTGCTGGCTTTGGTCTCTTAGAGGAGTAAAACATCCTTTTGTTTCTCCAAGTTGATAAATATCCTAACAATATATTTCTAGTTAGGGGACTCAATCCCCCTATAATTCTAATAAATACAATTAAGGTTAATCATCTATGTTCATAGGAGTTTCTTCTTGATCACCCTTGAAATGATCAAAACATTTTGGCAATTTGTCTTCCACTTCTATCTTTTTGGAGATGGGAATTTGGAGCACAATTCTTCTTTTCTTCCTTTTATTTTTGGAAAGATAAATTCCTCCTCCACCCATAGCTAGGGACTTGGGTCTTCCAAGACTATTTTTAGCCTTAGGAGTTTGCATAGGTCACTTACTAGTGATATTCTCTTTGACAATGCATCTTATGGTTTCAAAGGGTTTTGAGTTATCTTCTTGGGTTGGATTATTAACCACAAACCCTTTGGTTAGCTAGGGTTTATCAATTGTAGATTTATTATTCTCATCCAAAATGGAGAGGTCCCCAATATTAATATTAGGAGTCGATAAATCAGACGAAACCATAATTTAATATTTTGGGTATTATACTTATTTTGACCCTCAACAAAAGATTCTTGGGGTCGGGCGGATGAGGAACTATGATTAGGGACCAAGAAAGCAACATCCTTTAGCATAATGGATATGGTACCACAAGATCTTTTACTATAATTGCCATCCAGAATGCAATATCTAGGGTGATTCTTTTTAATTTTAGAGACAAGACTCCCTACCAAGGAAACTATTTTATTGACCCCAACATCAGGATTCTCATCAGCCATGCTAGGGGTATGTTTATTGATTTCAATTTGGAATTTATTAGTGCCTTTTTTAAAGCAATACTCTATCACTTTGGGGGGCTTTACTATTACTAGATAATTTTTTAAAATAGCTTTCCTTAATTCTTGTTTTAATTTTTTTCATAGCCAATTGTTGGGCATTCAGTCTTTAAAGAAAATTAACATCACCTATAGGAGGTGGGGAGGGGAAAAGGCTAGAAGCCATAGGAGAAGAGGTTCAATTACCCATGGGATTCCTACTATCTTGGGTAGCATCAAGGTTTCCACTATTTGAAAGAATGTCAAATGAATTTCTAAGCAGGACTGGTGAGGGGTTATTGGTTGGCAGGGGGAGGCCATTACCTTCTAGGGAACAAACAAAATGCACCACTTAGTCTCTTGAGGAATGAGGTCTTCCTTGATCTATGGAATTAGAAACATTGTCCTAGTGTGAAGCACTTAGACTTTGAATTTCTTCTACAACGGTCAAAAAATTAGGACCATTTTTAGCTTGGGAAGCCATGTCCTTTCCATTAGGGTTAGACTTGGCCTCTTTTACCAAACTCATTCTCTCAATTCTTTTAGCAACTTTTTTTTGGATTAACAGGCAGTGCTTATGAATATGGCCTTCCTTTTTGCACAGGCAACACACATTTAAACTTCCTAAGACCTCTAATTGGTATAAAAAGCTACAACTATCTTCAGATATTTTGACTCTACTCGACATTTCAACCCCTAGAATCAATGATAAAACAAAATGGGAATCTAAGTGTGAGAGGGAGACCTTCGCCTCGTCCACCCTAATAATAGCACCAAAGGGGTTAACAATTAGGGAATGACTTTCTAAAACTTATGGGTAGATTTTTGATAACTACCTACTTGGGACATGATAAGGCTAATACCTCCTTCACAATGGCCACATGTGACCATGCTAGAGCCCTAAGAGTGTATCCTCCTACATTCTAGTAGGGATTTGCAAGTGCTTTTTCCTACATTTCATGATTATTTAGAAAGACAATGAACAATCCATTTTGGATCATCCTACAAAAACTAACTTGGATGCCAAACTTGTTGGCCCAAACATTCAAGGGCCAAAAGTCAACAAATTTATGGGCAAGAAAATTGTTAACATCTAAAGCTACAAAGAAAATGGCAGAATTTCTTAACCTATCCCTTTTAGAATTAATAACATATTTCATTCAGACTTAGGATTAAGCTTAGCAGAATAAGTGCTTTTAGAGGGAGGCTTACCTTCCTCTCCCCCATTTCTCTTGAGAGCGCTTACCTCCACTGTAGCCTCCACTAAGAACATAGTGCCTTTTAAAATTATAGGACCATTCTCCGCAACCACTACCTTGAATGATTTAGGAAGATTATGCGAGGGGCCATAAATTAGAGATGAAGAGGACCTTGGAAAGTTTGATTCAAGCTGTGATGAAGGGATCTTTCTTAGTTACTCAATTAGGAGAAAGGCTTATAGATGCTACAACAAAATATTGGGAAAGATGATTGAAAGTAAAAATAAAGTAGATGAAGATGTGTATCAGATCTCACAAGAAAAGGAAGTTTGTAGATCGGATATACCTCCCTGGATTGAAGAAGAAGAAGATAAAGAAGAGAAGGAATCAGAACTAGTGAAGGCTCCCAAGACTCCAAAAAAGTATATGCAGAGGAACCATTAATCAGATCAGATCATTGGAGATAAGAATGAAGGTGTGATGACTAGGAGAAGGCTTGCAAGACCAAGTGAGCAAGTAAATTTTTTCTTATTGTCAAAGGTTGAGCCCAAGAATTTTTTTGATGCTAGAAAATATGATGGTTGGATAAATGAAATGGAAGAAGAGTTGGATTAGATAGAAAAGAATCAGACATGGGAGTTAGTTCCCAAGCCTACTAATAAAAATGTGATAGGAAAAAAGTGGGTGTTCTAGAACAAACTAAATGAAGATGGTGAAGTTGTAAGCAACAAGGCTATGTTAGTATGTAAGGGATATTCTCAAGTTAAGGGTATTGATTTCAAGGATACTTTTTCTTTGGTAGATAGAATGGAAGCAATAAGGATGTTTCTTGATTTTTCTTTTCATAAGAACTTCAAAGCCTATCAAATGAATGTCAAGTCAACATTATTGAATGGTGATCTAGAGAAAGAGGTATATATTGAGCAACTAGATGGTTTACAGTTATCAAAAGATTTGGATATGATTTGTAAACTCAAGAAAGCTTTGCATGGTCTTAAGAAAGATCCTAGAGCTTGGTATGGTCATTTGGATAAGTACTTAATTCAACAAGGATTCAAGAAAGGTACTACAGATAGAAATGTTTATATTAAGGTTTAGGAAGACAATTTGTTGATTGTAGTTGTATATGTTGATGACATCATCTTTGGTGGAGATGATTCAATATGTGTAAGAAGTTTGTAGAAGAGATGCAAAAAGAGTTTGAGATGTCTATTATTGGTGAGTTTTCTTTCTTCCTTAGGCTTCAAATTGTCCAACAAGATGGTGATATCTTTATTTCCCAAGCTAAGTATGTAAAGGAGATGTTGAAAAAGTTTGGCATGGAATATTCCAAATCTATAGGTACTCCTAGAGTGACTGGTTTTCACTTGAGAAAATCTGATGAGTCTTCGGAGGTTGATCAAACTCTATATAGGTCTATGATTTGAGGTTTTTTGTACTTGACTGCTTCTAGACCTGATACCATACATGCAATATGTTTGGTTGCTATTTCAGGCTAATCCTAATAAAACACATAAGAAGGTAGTGAAAATAACTTTTAGATATTTGAAAGGAACTCCAGATAATGGTCTATGATATAAGAAGGATAATACTTTTTCTCTAAATGCTTAAAATGATGCTTATTGGGTAGGATGTGTGGACGACTAGAGAAGTACAAGTGGAAATGTATTTTTCTTGGGAGATAGATTGGTCTCTTGGTTCAGTAAGAAATAGGACTCAATGTCCTTGTCCACAACAAAATTTGAATACATTGTTGCAATATCTTTTTGCACCTAGGTGATTTGGATGAAGTAGACTTTGAACAATGCAAAGGTTGTTTATGATGAACCTATTCCTATATCATGTGATAATACCATTGCAATCAATATTTCCAAGAATTTGGTGATGCATTCAAGAACCAAACATATTTCTATTTGGTATCACTTTCTAAGGGAGAAGGTTGCAGAAAAAGAAGTTAGGTTGGAGTATATGACTACTAAGGATCGGATTGTAGATATCTTCAATAAGGTGATTTCAAAGGATAATTTTGAGTATATCCATCATAAGTTAGGGGTTATTTCCTCTCCTCTTTCTAACAAGATACATATATGGTGTGTCTATCTAGGGGAAGAAATTCATGTCATATCTTGTTCTCCTAGATTGATGTGTGCTACCTCTCAATGGAAGTTAGTAGTAAGGGGGACTTTGGAAAGTTGTGTAGTTGTTGGAAAGAAGTTTTGTTTTAGTTGTTGGTAAAAGGGGGAGAAGGTGTTGTTGGTTCAATTGAAGATATCTGGTCATCTGTCCTTGAAGTCAAAGAATGTGTTGTTGTTTTGTACAGTTGTATGTGGCCCTTTTTCGTTGATGTCAAAGAGGGATAGTGAGAAGGTGTGTTGTCATCAATTCCAAAAGGTAAGATTGTTGATAGTGGTTGGCATTGATGTCAACACTTGATAAATTATTTGTGGTTGTCACTTATGTCAACACTTGAGAGGTTTGTTGTGTATAATTGGAAGATTGATGGCTTTGGTTTTCAACAATTGGAAATATTGTTGCATTGGTTTTCATTATTGAAAAAATTCAATTTAGGTTGTTGTTGAGTATGGTGAATTTTTTTTGACATTCATGATTGGATGCCATGCTTTTTTTGATGTCAAATTGTAAGTATTGTGAAAGGTTGTTGACAGCAAAGATGTTTTCATGATGATATGTTAAGATGAGGATTAGAAGTATTATTGATGGTGGGGAGATATTACTAAGGGCCTATATAGCATGTTGTATGCTCTCACTTGTTGTTCTTGAAGAATTATGTTCTTCTGCAAGGTTGTTTTTACCTTCACAAGTTGTTGAAAGGTTATGTTTTAGGAAGTTGTTGTGAAGACTATTTGGGAGAATGCTTTGCATTCCTCCACTATTGGAGATTTTGTATTGTGGCTTGGGATTCAATGTTTGTGCTTTGTGGATGTTGTACTCCTATAAATTTTTAGGTCAACAGTGTTGTCGAGGATGTTTTTGTTAATTGCAAAAGGTTGGCAGTGTTGTTGGTTGTCTAAACTAGTCCAGCAAATGCTTCGAATTTCTTTGCATTGATGTCTCTACTCCCACAACTTGGTGAATGTAATCTCAATGTATATTTAATGTCTCAATTAAAATTTTATATGTTGAAGTGGTCTGCATGTTGTTCTGTTAATGTTATATCTCATGGTTATGCATTATGTAATTCTGGGAAGAAGTATTTTGTTCTTGTTTGGGTTACAGTAGTTCTTGATGGAATGATAGTATAAAAGATGTATCTAGAAGTATCGTTGGATGCTCAAGGAATAATTCCTTATGATCCACACATCAGTGGTTGATCTCTTTTGGAATTGTATTGTGGTTGAGTTGTTCTTCCCAGTAATTTTTGGATATTTGGTTGAAAGGGCTTGTTATCTTGTTTGTACTATGTGCTTGAGGGTTTAATTCAATATATGAAGTTTTGTTAAGATGGATTTGGGTCCTAACCTATCTTGGTTAGAATTGTATTAAGTGAATTCAATTGGAAGTATGTTTTTGGACTAACTGGTATTGTGCTATATGTTTTATCTACATGTTTCATTATTGTTGACTTGAGTTGATGTGCACTAGCATGTGAGTTGTATGGGATCACATTGGAAGATGTAATAAGGTTTTCTTTGGTCCTCTCTATCCCCTAGATGGGATTGTATTGATGTTTTATGGCTGACTTGTTGAGATTATTACTTATCCTTATTCTATCCAACCTAATTTATGTTGTGTTGTTGCAGAGGATATAAATGTAAGATCAAATCAGTTACAAGAGTGTGGAAGTGTGTGATATTATGGAAAGTGTTGAATATCTTGTAGAAGTGTGAAATTTTGTAGAAGAAAGATAAGACATGCTTTAATGCCTTAGTTAGCAGAGTGTATCATTGACATATTTTATAAATTCTAAACTTTCATGTATCCTGATCTAAGATAGTGAATCTCATCAAGTCATTATAATTTATATCTTGCTCTAGAGTGGTGTTCTTCAGTTTTCAATCCCTTTCTATCTCAATCCCTAAGGTTTTGGGCCTTATTCTATAGGTCTTTTGGAAGTGAGCCTTATTTTGTAATAAATTAAATTCATATATTGTGAGTTAACTCTCACCATGGTTTGTCCCTCATTGGGTTTTCCATGTAAACCTGATGTCATCTTGTGCATCTATGTTCCTTGTTTTATCTTTCATTTTTGTTGATATGGTTAAGGTTTGTTGATCTTGTTAAGAGATTAAATTTCTATATCTTTCACTACTTATGATCTATTTAATGGTTTCTAGCTTTTTTAAGGTGTTTGAATTATGTTGGAGGTCTTAAGTTCTAAAGGGGTTTAAGTTTTTGAAGATATTCATTAACACCCCCCTCTCAATATTTATTGTGTTCAATAGTATTCCATGAAACAACTCTAGTTACATTGAAGCTAAGACATAGGAGGTGATGACTAGTGAGTGATTTGTATTTATATTTATGTGTTTGTAGATTAATACAAATTTGGGCTTTCTTTTGGGTCTAATATTATTTTGAAAGTATTTCAAAATTTAAATGTTGTGTGTTTATGTGTTCTATGGATGATTGAATTTGTTGGTGTAAATAAAGTCTTATACCTAGTTAATTCATTACTAGGAGACTTAGGGGACTTATTTAAATGTTAGGAAGGAATATTTTAAGAAGGTGTTAGTTATCAGTAGATCGTATCTTATCTTTTCACTTTTAACACATGTGTACTAGGTAGTTATGATATGTTGTCACATGCCATAGGATTAAGACACTTATCATAATCTTGTTTAATCCTATGTCTCACCTTGGCTATATAGCTAGGTGGTCTCATATGTAAATCATAATAATTGAATTCTTGGATAATTAATTCTATTGCAATCTTGAGTATTGCATATTGATCTCTCTTGTGCTTTCTTGAAGTGCCTAGATCTTGGGTGGCTATAATATTTAGCCAAATATTGTGTGTTGTAGATTTATTCTATACCAACTCTTCCATGGTGTCAGGGCTTGTGGGATTGCTTCTTGCTAGTCTTTATTGAGAAATCTAGGTTGAAAATCTTGGCAGATCTTCAAAAGTTGAGTATGCTCTTCTCTTACATTGAATGATGATCTTGAGAATCAGAAAAACTTGAAAGAAATTCTAGATTTTGGGGTTTCCTCTTTGTGGCTTTGTATTTTTGGTTCAAATCAGAGCTTTTTGGTGTAAATATTAGCTCACCATTGACATTAGATGGTTTGAGATCTATTTAATTTTTCCTTTTTATTTCATCTAAATCGGACATATGAGGTCATATCAATGAGGATTTGAAGCTAAAGTGTGGTTGCTAGATCCAAAAGGTAGCTACAATTTTGGAACACTTTGGGTCAAAACAGACCTTTCCAAAAACCCTAAGATCAACTATCAAATCATCCAAATTCCAACACTTCACCCAAAGCTTGAAGAAAAAAATCACCCAATTTGGTCATTTGTGCGACCATACAGTCACCATTAATACATATAGTATAGTGGTCACAAAAAAACTTAGTCTACAAAAAAAATCTGTAGGTGGAAAATTCAATTTTATTTTTTTTATAGTTTTATCTGTAGGAAATTTTTTATTTTAAAAAAATCAAGTAAAATTTTTCTATAGTTTTAAAACCATGGGATGAACATATTGGTACCTTCTTGCGTAGTGGAGGTGTCAGGTACCTACCAAAGGCCACATGGAAGCCCTATAAAGGTACACATGACATTCCCAATAGGCACACAAATCCACCAACTGTCAACAAATATACTTGTAGCATCTCAAAAGATTTCACCACCAAAACAAGCATATTCCATCCTTTATCTAGATTTTGTGCCAAGTTATTTTGATGGCATCTATATTGAATATTGTGGCAAGGAAGGTATATTCTAGTAGTTACGACCCCCTAGCCATAAAATTTTACCTCATCATCTACTGATGTCACACTATGTCAATAGTGATTTAAATAGGTCCTTAAAAAAAATTTCTCCCCTCTCCAATGCACTTTTCATTTTGGAAGGAAAACTTTGAAGGCTCGTAACTCAATCATCTAACCTCCACTTTGTTGAACACCCATAATACTAAGAGGGGGGGTGAATTAGTATTCTCTTAAACCATTTGAAAATTAAACATCCAATCACTAATGCATATTCAACTATAGTAAGGAAAGAATGCATGAGACATCCAAAATATCACATAATACATTCAAACACCAGGATTTTTACGTGGAAAACCCAAAATGGGAAAAACCACAATGAGGGTTAGCTCACAATATATTATAACCAATTATTGTATATTATAGAAATGCTCACTATAGGTGGACTCACTATTCAAGTGGACTTACTACCCATAGAGAAAAAGATAGAATAGAGATGGTGGCTCATAGCCTATTTTGAATTGTTACAAATTCATCTACAATATGTAGGAACATATTTCCAATGAAGCACAATAACAATCTTTGCACTAATTCTAATTCAACACTTTGCAATGCTCTTCATTCACACAACTTAGATCTTCCACGACACAATTCATATTGCTCTGCTCAAATTCACATCACACACAATACATGCATTCATATTATCTCCAAATACCAAAAATAATCCAACATATATATCAACATCAAGTATAAATTCAATTAGGTTGGCCTAATTAGAAATAATACCCAAAATACAACTTGTAGACTCCAAAAAATATCATCCATAACACACACCACAATTCAAATCTCAAAACACCTTAAGAAAGGTTAGCATGGACCTATAATAGATCTCACATAAGATAGCTATACACATTTACCCTTTGCATACCTTCAAACATATTAGGTTGGCATCACATAAGACCTAAATACAAAATCTTTATCTATGTATCCACATCTAAACACATGGACCTCAAATATCAATACCATCTCGAATTCATGTTGAACTACATTCTAGAGCACTAATTTGAACATTCATTTCTTCTTCAATAACCAGATTTAGTTCTAGCTTCTATACAATCTCTTTTGCTTTATCATTGATCTCTTTTCTAATTCTCTCTAGATCACCTTTTTCATTTCCTATATGGATTCTATCCCTTTTCTTGGTTCTCATATGGTGGCCAATGTGGCTCTGTCATCTTCATAAAGTGGAGCACCAACTCTTTCCAAGGCTTCATCATTTAGCCTTTCATGCTCTTGTATTGCCTCTTGTCTCCTTTTTAACAAAATATTCCATAGCTCATCATCAGTAATATCCTTCTTGATATTGCACATCTCAACTTCAAGCACAACTATATATATTTGATTATTGCCTCAATGATGGTGGCCTTATTCACCTCATCTGAATCCTTATACGAAGAAAATGTCTCCTTCAACATCTCATTTTGTAGAATGCTATTAAATAGTGCCTCAAGTTTCATTGGAGAGTGAGGCATTACTGATTCAGATTATTTATTTTCCTTGCTTTTACCTGGAGTCTTCTTTGCTTCTGCAATATTTTTCTTCTCTGGTGAAGCTTTCTTGACTTCCTTCTTCTCCCTTATATGAATTTTGAATGCTTCTTTTTCCTTTTTTGTTTCCTCTTCGCTCTCAGTATCAATTATGTCAACCCTTCTCTTTTTGGTGCTTGCTTCACCTTTTGAAGCATCACTTCTTCTTCCTCTAACTAGTGGGGGTACATCTTCTTCCAACTCTTCTTCTTCATCAGCAACATTTATCCCAATATCCTTTTCTCTTGTAGCTTTTTGTTTCATTCTTCTCTTGGCTAGGGTAGTAGGAGGTTTGGTGGTAGTAGTTTTATTCTTCTCTACCCTAATGGCATGCACAACTAGAATGGATTTCTCCCTTATTGGAGGATTGGCGATAGATTTTCTCTTCTCTCCAATGGAGGGTAAAGCCCCAAAGGACTTCTAGAAAGATTGTGGAGTGCTAGCTATTCTACCTAATCTCCTTGAGCTACTTGAAGCTTCTCCAACACTCATATCTACTTTGGCTCTCTCTCTAACATACCACACTTTCTCCTTTGAAATTCCAAATTCTTGTGCATATATATCAACCATGGCATAAAAAAATTTCTTGATCTATGGCCCCTTTTGTTTCATGTGAACTTCCATGTATTTTTCCTCCAAAGTATCATACCTAGGTTTTGTTTCATCCTTTGGACTTTTCAATAGAATATCTACATAGCCATTAAGATTTACCTCTATTACCTCATAACCTAACTCAAGAACCCAAATAGATCTTGGTTCCACTTCCTCCATAACACAATGATCTTTCGAAACTAGGAATATGATATTATTTTTGTATTTTTCCATAATACTCCTTGGAATTCTCTCTCTCATGCATTCTCTTCTAAAATACTGCAAAGAAAGCAGTAAGGGCATCATCTTGTGCATGGACATCTCCAAGGCTCCTCATGTAATCTACAGTTTGGTGTGCAACATGTCTTCCACTTATCCAATTTACCTTTCCAATTATAGGAACCTCCTTCAAAAAGTAGAATAGTAAGAACATAACCAAAGTGCCATACTTAAACATAGACTTCTTCTCCTTGTTCTACTTTAGGTTCTCCATTAATTTTTCCCTTAGCAACTCATATAGTTCATGTTCTACACCATTCTCTACCATCTCATGTTCCACATGGATTGTAGTGGCAGAAATAAAGTTATCTTTGTTAGTGAAATCAATTTTGTAGCTAATGACCATAGCAACATACCTAATGGCTAGATTTTTGATAGGATTCACTACAAGGGCTCTTTGATCAAATGTAGCACCTTTTTTATTCATCACTTCTTTATTTTTAATATATTTTAGAACAAGGACAATTCCTAACAGGGAAGGATTGAGAATTCATAAACAAAATGCTTTAAAATTATATCCAATCATTTGAAACAAATCCAGGAGCGATTACATTATAAAGAAGAGGCAAAGACAGTTAAACAGTCTATCGAAGCTAAAAAACTGTAAACTAAAAAGTACCAAATAAACAACAAAAAATAGAAAATTAACCCCAAATGATTAATGGTAACATTCCCCCCTTAATCTGAAGGGGTCAAACCAAGCATGCTATGAAACTTCTCAAAATTTTCTCATCCCAAGGCTTTGGTGAGAATATATGCAAGTCGATATGCAGTAGGACAATATTTGAGTTGAACACTACCATTGTTCACATGGTGTCAACTTAAATGAAACTTGGTGTTGATGTGTTTGGTGTGATCATGAAAGACTATATTTTTAGCCATTTTGATAGTAGATTGATTATCAACAAAGAGTGGGGTGGATGAAAATTGTGGTACCTATAAATCTGCAAGAATTCATCAAATCCATAAGATCTCTCGAGTTGTTTCAAAGGCTACCATATATTTAGCTTATGTAGGGGAGAGGGCCGAGACTAGTTGTTTTTTAGATTTCCATGAAATGACAGTAGACCCAAGATACATTAAAAAACTTGATGTAGATTTTCCATCTTCCATGTCACCTGCATAATCTGAATCTGAATATCCAAGAAAAGAAAATTGTGATGTCTTGAAGTATTTGAGCCCATAGTTCTGAGTGCCTTTTAGATATCAAAGAACTCGTTTGGCTGCCAACCAATGAGTTTCTCTAGGTTGTTGCATGAATTGGGAGAGAATACCAACAACAAAATAAATATCTAGATGAGTAGTTGTTGCATAAATCAAACTACCAACAAGTTGCATGTATGGAGTTGTAGCAACTAAAGAAGTAGAATCTTTTGATGAGAGTTTCAATTTTTTCTCCATAGGAGTACTAAGTGGTTTGCAATCAGCCATGTTGAACTTATTGAGAAGTTCACTAATATATTTTTGTTAAGTGATAAAATAATAATTTGGTATTTGAATCACCTCAATGCTCAAATAGTAGTGAAGAGGGCCCAAATCATTCATTTCAAAACCTTACTTTAGTTGTGCTTTGACATCCTCGATATAGTCGTCCTTATTATCAGTGATAAATAAATAATCCACATAAACAACAAGATAGATAATAATTCCATCAATATTTTTAACAAAAAGAGTGGTATCATCAAATTCAAAATGCTGGAAATTCAATGCCAAGAGATGCATAGTAAGTTTTTCATATTAGGCTCGAGGGGCTTGTTTTAAACTATATAATGATTTTACAAGATTGCATACCTGGCGTTCTTAACCTATAACTTCATAGCCTTAAGGTTAGTCATAAATACTATTTCCTTAAGATCACCATTCAAAAATTCATTTTTGACATCCATTTGATGGAATTTCCACCCATTTTGTGTTGCAAGTGCTAACAAAGCACGAATAGTAGTCCATTTTTCTGTAGGTACAAAGTTTTCATTATAAATGATGCCCTCCTTTTGATCATAGCCTTTGCAACAAGATGAGATTTATGTTTTTCAAGTGAACCATCTACTTTATATTTGTTTCTAAAGATCCACTTGTAAGCAATAGGTTTACAACCAAGTGGAGGATCAACCACTCCCAAGTACCATTTTTCAAAATAGCATCATATTCCTTTTGCATAGCTTTCCTCCATACTAAATTATCCTTAGCTTCTCTATAGGAAGTTGGTTTTGAATCTTGTGTGATATTGACTTCATCAATAGATTTCAAATTACCTTCAATATTAGATTGAGCCTATTTCCTTGCTTTATAAGAACTTTTTGTACCATTTTTACCAATTCCATCAGGTCTTAAATATTTTAACATTTTTTGGACTTGTTTGGCCCACTTATGGGAAGATTGGGTCTGGACCAAAGGTGCTTCAAGTTCCTGAGTAGAATCTTCATTAGAGGCTAATGGTGCTGAAATTTCAAACTCAACATTATAGGGAAGATCATTATGAGAGGCGGCTTCTTCTTGCAAAGGAAGAGGTGGAGCAACTTGAGTTGGGAAGCTTGGGATATAGGTTCTTCACATGTATCCATTCCCTCAAAGGGTAAAATATCACAAGGATGTTTTATCCAAGGAGAAAATTTTGCAAATTTATCAAGCTATATTAACTAACATTCAATATTTGTATCACTTTTGGAAGATTCAAAAAATACAACATCACAGACAATAAAGAAATTTTTATGAACTTCATCATACAACCTATAGGCTTTTGAAGATTTAAAATAGCCAAGAAAAATGCACTTATAACTATGATGATGCAACTTATTCCCTTTTTCTTTAGGAATCAAAACATAGCAAATAGAGCCAAAAAATTGAAGGTGCCGAATAGATGGAGGATAGCCATACCAAACTTCATATGGAGTTGCTTGGTGAAGAGTAGATGATGGAGATCTATTGCGAAGATAAATTGTTGTTCTTGTTGCTTTAGCCCAAAAATGTAACTTGAATCCTTTGAAATATAACATTGCTCGAACCATGTTCATGATAGTCCCATTCATTCTTTCAATAACACCATTTTGTTGTGAAGTACCTAGAATAGTGAGATGATGTTGAATCCCATTTCGATGAAGATAATCCTCAAAAAATAGAGAAGTAAATTCTCCACCATTGTCTGTTCAAAGAGTACTAATTTGAGACTGAGCTTGATTTTCAATCATAATACGAAACTTTATAAAAGTTTCAAAATCTTCTGATTTTTGCTGCAAGAAATAAATCCAAGTCATGCGACTATAATCATCAATGAAAAAAGTGAAATACTTAGATCCTGTAGCAGAAGTTACTAGTAAAGGTCCACATAAATCTGAATGAATGAGTTGCAATTTTCTATGTGCTCTCCAAGTGGAGCGAGAGAGAATTTCTATGTTGTTTGGCAAGAATACATGCTTCACATTTTTCAATTGTTTTAGGAAAAATAGGAAAACCATCAACACCATTCTTTTGCATGATATGAATGTTATCATAACTAATATGCCCAAATCTCACATGCCTTAAAAGGCTTGGAGATAGACTACCTTCTTCAGTAAGATATGCAAAATTTATAGAAAGAGTAGAAGTACCATTTAGTATTAGTAAACTTTCATCTTCACAACTAGTAAATACAACTTGATTATTAGATATTTTTCTTACAAAAACTTTACCATCTTTTAACAAAATAGAATAGCCTTGTTTTTGAATAAATACTATTGATAAAAAAATTACGTTGTGCCAACACAATTAAGGAATAAACAATACATCATGAAGCACAAATTTTGGAGGATCAGGCAACTTAAATTGAATAGTTCATTTTCCAACAAGCTTGAGACTTGATTTACCTGCTAAGTAAATTGGACTACAAGCACATTCATGAAATTATTCAAACTAATCACATTGAAATTTCATATGTTTTGTGGCTCCAATATCTAAGATCCAAGAATCATACCATGAGGAATTAGATGTAAAGTCTGAAACAGAAAGCACGCATTGATCACTATCACTGTCACAAGAAAATTGGGCTGCTCCTGAAATTTTATGATCTGAAGTTTTATCATCATTGTGACTTTTTTTTGTATTTTTGTTTAAAAGAATTTTCTTTAAAACTTTCTATCTTATCCCATGAAAGCTTGCATTCGTGTGCTTCATGACTACATTCTCTACCACATCTTTTACAATATAAATGTTGCCTATCATTGTGACTATCATTTTGCCTACATTGACCTCTACCTTTTCCTCTATCATTATAACTGGCTCTTGAAGAGATCTTATTTAGAGTTTTTTCTTTTTGATGGGCAAGACAAACATTTTCACTAGTATTATCTATTTTCCTTCCAAAAAAAATTTCACGTTTGGCTAACTTTTCAACCAATTGATCAAAAGTAATGGTTTTCAATTGGTTGCTTGCTTGAAGAGACTCTAGATAAGTGGAATGTGTTGGAAGAAGGACCCCTTAATAAAATTTGTGAGATAGATATCAACTTTCCTACTAGTAGCATCAACATCTTGTTTTATGGCTCTGATTTCAGAAGCTATACTCATAACATCACCATTCTTCAACTCAAGATTAAACAATTTTAACTGTAATTGAATAAAATCTGATTCGGTATTAGAATCAAATAAATCTTTTAAATTTTTGTGAAGGGCTTCCCAAGAAAATGTGCATCCTTGTATATGCCAATACACATCTTCATTAATAGAAGCTCTTATCAAAGCCAAAGCTTTTGAATTTTTATATTACCAAATCTATTTTTCTTTAGTATGAGTTGGTGTTGTAGGTCGGGCATTTCCATCACATATTTTATACCATAAATCATTAAAAATGAGTGTATTTTCTACTTTTCTATGTCATTCCAGCCAAGTATCTTTTCCAGTTAAAGTTTCCCCAATCAATGAAACAATAGACTACATTGTGAATCTACAAGAAATATACACAATTTGTATAGTCTGCAGATTTAAACTGACTGCTCAAACTTTCTTGCTTGAATTTAGAGAAAAAAACATTTGAAATCCTCGTAAAAAAAATAAATGAATTCATTTCACTTGAATCAATTTACTATTTCTGCAGAGTGCTCCAATCTTCAAAAGTTTCACATATAAATGTATTCCAGTGCTCTAATACCACTAATAGACCAAGATTGGGAATTCATAAATAGAATTTTTTAAAATTATATTGAATCATTTGAAACAAAGCCAGTAGTGATTACATTATAAAGAAGAGGTAGAGATAGTTAAATAGTTTGTCGAAACTAACAAAACTATAAACTAAAAAACTACCAAAATAAAACAAACAAAATAGAAAATTAACCCTGAATGATTAACAGTAACAAGGTCTAGTGGAGTATAGATCGGTGACCTCTCTTATCACTTCATTTGTAATCATGTGTGGCATATCAGTCTAGAAAAACTTATCATGAACTCTGCTCAAGGCCATTCTAATCCATTTGACATCATAGAAGAAATTTGGAAACCATTACCATACATCTAGTTTCTTCTCAACTAGGTTTTTGTATTCTAGATTTAAGGTGAAGTCCTCACTAGTTAATTCATTTTTCCATACATCACTTAGCTTATTGGGGGAATTTTCTTCCATTTTTCCATGAATGTATTCCCTTATATCCTCTGTCAGTAAAACCCAATATGGAAAGTGTGAGAAAGCACCTAGTGGGTCATCTTCTAGGGATTTTGCAAGGTATCATTTGAATTTGGGTTGTGGTTTCTCTGTGACCTCTGTAACTTTTGGTGTAGCCATTGAAATATATACCCAAATTAATTTCAAACAAATATTTATGTAAACTAGGGCATGCAAGATTCATGAAATATTTTTTTTACTATGTTCGCCGAATTAGGGTTTTGATGCTTTGTATCTCAAATTTCCTTATGCACTTCAAGCTCTCTTCTTGCAGCTTTGCTCCTTTTTGAATGCTTGTGTGAAATGAATTTTCCTTAGTAAATTTTCTTATAACTTCTCAATTTGACCTAATTCTATATTGAATGCTCCAACACATAAAGCTGGCAACACTTAAATTGTATGCATAGTCAGCTTTCAAAGCTTTGGAAACATCCACATTAACATATTTTCTTTTGCAATCTTCACCAATAGATCAAATATGTTGGTCTTCATCTCATATCTTCGTGTTGTGGCCTCAACACTATTTTTCTAGTAGGGGATAAAAGATATCCATTAGAGCTCCCCCTAAGCCATAGCTCTTGGTTTAGTTTTTGAAGGAAACATCTACACTAGAGGATGGTATAGATTCCCCCTTTTATTTTGTCTCTTCTTTCTTTCTCCAAATATTTTTCATTTCCTTCTTTACTTCAATCAGATCAATCTTTTTTACTGTTCATTCATCTTTATCGTGGAATTATCTTTCCTTGGATTTCTACTTCTGCAAAATTTAGCAATATGTCTAGGTATACTACAATTGTGACATACAAAATTCTTATGAATGGTAGTCCTTCCATTCACTCTAGATTTGCATTGATTATCCTTGTGTCCAAATCCATCTAGCATGTATAACAATAACCATTGAAAGATTGAATCATTCTACCATTTTTATAACCATTCATCATTTGACTTCTACATTCACTTGCTCTATGACCAAATATTTTGCATGTAAAACATTGACCAGTAAAGGATGGAACATTTTGATTGATTCAGCTTCTAGATTTCATTGCTTTATGTCTAAATTTATTGCAAGAGTAACAAAATCCATTGAAATATGGGTACCTTTGAGCATTTGGTTGTCTAACTGAATGTCTTCTAGCTTCATTTGTTTGATTTCAGATCTTGTCATTATTCTTCTTATCTTTAGTCTTCTTTGGTTCATTGATCTTCTCTTCTACATTAGGCATTTGAACTTCTTTTGAGCTTTCATCTTTTTCAAATCCTAAACCATCTTTTTTTTTGGATTCTTTTTGACCTACAATCAACTCATTAAGCATTGTAGAAATCGTCTTGAATTTTCTTCATGATTTCTTGCTTTCATATTTACCACTTCTTCTTCAATCCTTTTTCACCATTCATTCAAGAAATCTTCAATTCTTTTCTTTTGTTCAACTTTTACTTTCAATCCATAATAGTTTCATTTACTTGTTTCAACTACTCACTAGCTTCTTTATGCCTTTCTTTGAACTTCTTGATTTGCTCTCTTAATTTTCTGATGCATTCATTTGCTTCTTTGACATTTTCCTTCAGATCTCTATTTTCACCTTCAATTCTTTCAAGATCTTCAAGAGCAACTTTGAGTTCTCCATTTTTGTCAATCATGCAATCTTCCTCTATAAAATCAACAATGGAATCTTCCCGAGGAATAGGAAACTTTATCAACCATGTGTTCAATCTCCAAGACCTTCCCAAAATGGTTAAGATCCTTTGAAGGAACCAAGCTTTGATACCAATTGTTGAACACCCAGAATACTAAGAGGGGGGGTGAATTAGTATTCTCTTAAACCATTCAAACATTAAACATTCAATCACTAATGCATATTCAACTACAGTAAGGAAACAAAGCATGAAACATCCAAAATATCACATAACACATGAGCACCAGGACTTTTATGTGGAAAACCCAAAATGGGAAAAACCACAGTGAAGGTTAGCTCACAATATATTATAACCAATTATAGTGTATTATAGAAATGCTCACTACAAGTGAACTTAGTGTCCAAGTGGACTCACTGTCCATAGAGAAAAATATAGAAGAGAGATGGTGGCTCACATCTTATTTTGAACTACTACAAATACATCTACAATACGTAGGAACATAGTTCCAATGAAGCATAATAACAAACTTCACACTAATTTTGATTCAACACTCTCCAATGCTCTTCATTCACACAACTTAGATCTTCCACAACAAAATTCACATTGCTTTGCTCAAATTTACATCACACACAATACATGTCACATTCATCTTACCTAAAAATATAAAAAATAATCCAATATATATATCGACATCAAGTACAACATCAATTAGGTTGGCCTGATTAGATGTAATACCTAAAATACAATTTGTCGGCTCTAAAAATTATCACCCATAACACACACCACAATTAAAATCTTAAAATACCTTAAGATAGGTTGGCATGGATCTATAATAGATCCCACAAAAGATAGCGATACACATTTACCCTTCACATACCTTCAAACATATTAGGTCAACATCGCATAAGACCTAAATACAAAAATATTCATTTGTGTATCCACATCTCAACATGTGGACCTCAAATCTCGATACCATCTAGAATTCATGCTTAACTAACATATGGAAACTTATCTTTAACACCAAAAGTCCAAAAACTCATCAGTCGATAAGTGTGAAATCTCCCACATAGACACACTGTATAGAAAGCAACTATAATATGCCAGGCTGAACTTTGTCACTCATATCTCTCAAACTGTTTGTCAAATCAAGATGAAATCT